>WNYA01002260.1:0-45143 GCA_019512145.1 Engystomops pustulosus
GGGATATAACGAGCCGTGCACCTGTGTGACATCACATGACCAGGGATGTAAGGAGAGATCTAGAAAGCCGTGAGAAATTGATACCGAAAATATATTGGAAAACTCGTTAACTTTACATTGCACATACAATATAAATTGTTCGCCCCTTTAAGTAATATTTAGAGGTTAGAAGTTGTGAGCTAAATGTTTTAGAATTTTCACACCTTTATAGGGATTGAGCTTAATGTTCTTGATACAAAGTTACAGAAAAGCTTCATGATAAAAGTTTGTATATCTGCAGCCACCACTAGTGGGAGCTCACTGAATACAGATTATACCAAACTCTCTATAATAACACAGTATGCAGTGAACTCCCCCTAGTGGTGACTGCAGGCAGACAGAATTTTATCATGGATTTTAAATGTACCTGATAGCGAGAAAGGAGACAGGGGCATAACAGAAAAGAATACATGTCCCTCGCAGCCGTGGCAGCCCCTCAGGACCCTGTGACAGTGTTGCGGCGAGGTTAATAAAATGAAAGAAGCCCCGCCCAGCTCTGACCAAAAAGTTATTTGCCAGTTTGGGCATTAAAGAGGCTGCAGGCTATAATACAGCTGGCCATTGCTGTGTCCTACAATCGCAGGTTTCTTCTACATTTCCAGAACATACTGAAATACTGATGGTTTCCATCACACGGAGATCAAGAATCTGCATCTAGTGCCATCAAATGTGCTGGAAACCTTGATAGAACCCGAAGACATCCACATACCTCCAGACATGTGACCACAATGCCCGGTACCCACCATAGGAATACGCAGAGCCTGGATGTAAAAGTTGTAGATCTCCCAGTAGCAGCAGACGTTGTAGAGAAACTTGATGAGTCTGTGGATCCAGAAGACCCCAGCGATGACCAGGAGGACCATGAGGAATAAGTTCTCCCGAATTCTGGAAAAGGACATACTGAGAATTACACAGAAGTAAAGTTTGGACTTGGTTCCCGTCTGCATGATGACACCTGCTGACGGGTTCCCTTTAATCAATGGAAGATGAAAACATCTGCCACCTTCACAATGCATTTCAGTGGAAGCTCCGGACAGATAGAAGGAGGGAGATACTGACCGGTCCCGGCAGACCCCCGGGGGCAGGAAGGCGTCCGGCAGCGTCACTTTGTTATTTTCGCTCTGACTGTGATTCACCATCTTGTTCGCAAAAAGGATGTCATAATCCACGCAGCTCACCAGGAAGGTGGTGAAACTGACAATGAAGATGAACTGCCTGCAGGGATACGGGACAGGAATAATAGAAGCCACAAAGCAGAGTGCTGCAAAATCCTAAGTAACCAGAATGCCAAAGAGCAGGGGAAAGGACATCACACATACAGACTGCAGCCTGTGTCAGGTATTGTCCCTGGAGAGATGTGTAATCTGACCTTTCAGTATGTTGTTAGTAGCAGCAGGACTGTGAAATGTGCATTTATATTCCAGGATTGTAGCTCCTCCAAGTGCTCCGGGGGTGTGTCCTCACACTGCTGTGCTCTGTGTTCAACCAAAACCAGGACCTTTACTCAGGGGGGAGCGTCTGTGGAGCAGCTCAGTGCAGAGAGAACAGAACACAGCAGTGTTGTAGACACCACCTACAGCTCTGTAACATTGTTCCACTTCACAGTCCTGCAGCTACTAACAACATACACAAAGATACGATCATACATCCCTGCAGGGACAATATCTAGGACTTGTCCCTATTGCCCAGTGAACTTGAAACAGCTACAATCCTTGAATACAAATCCATATTTCACGGTCCTGCTGCTAGGGACAAGAACTAACACCGGCTGCAGTCTACACGACACCTGCTGACTGGATCCCTTTAGTGACTTCCTTAAAGCCCATAATCAGTCATTAAGGGGTTAAATGCACTCACAACAACTCGAAGATCTCTCCTATCAGCATGCAGGTGAATCCATTCTTCTGGTGCAGGTTATATACCTAAAGTGCTTACGTTAAGGAACACGCTGTATCTAAATGCACTGACACATTGTAGCAAACTGCAGCTGTGTGACAGTCAGGATCGGGTCTCTACATTTGAATGTACCATCTATGGACAGTGCAGCAGTTCCCAGCAAGAATCTGTGTCCTCCCCGGTCTCTGGGCTAATAACACTGATACAGCTCCGTTTACTGACAGCAAACATAGATCTTAAAAATGGAAGTGAAATGTTGGCCTGAGCTTTACACATCAGAAGTGAAAGATACTCTGGAGAAAAAGAGATCCAGGTTCTCAATGTGATTCCACGGAGCTGAGGAGAGAAGAAGACAGATGTGTGTCATCATGTAGGACATTCCCAAATACCTGGAGAGATGTGTAATCACACCTATTTGTGTCTTGTTAGTAGCAGCAGGACTGTGGCTACTGTGGTATTCAAGCAGATGCCTAATAGAGTTTTTACTCAGAACAAGGTGGAGGGATTGGGAAAAAGTTTAAGTGCAGAAACCTAAGTGCCCCAAGTGCACATGGATAAACTACAGCCTGAAATATAAATCCATATTTACAGTCCTGCTGCTACTAACATCATACGCAAAGGTATGATTACACATACTCCAGGGACACTACCTAACACAGTCTCCAGTGCACAGCAGTGTAAGGACAAGACCCCAGTGCACTTGGAGAAGTTACAATCCTAGAATATAAATCCATATATCACAGTCCTGCTGCTACTAACAACATACACAGAGGTCTGATTACAGATCTCTACATCTAAGTCTGGATGGTGACACAAGGTAATGGACAGTGTAATGGCTCTTTAGAGCTCAGGTTTGATGCTTCCTCATAGCAGAGGGTTATATTTACCCCATTACCACTCCTGCGAGGAGACGAGCACAGCAGCCAGGCCTCCCGGGGAAAGATCTACTGTCTACTTCCTGGCTACACTGCAACCATACACCCGAAATAGGGATATAACGAGCCGTGCACCTGTGTGACATCACATGACCAGGGATGTAAGGAGAGATCTAGAAAGCCGTGAGAAATTGATACCGAAAATATATTGGAAAACTCGTTAACTTTACATTGCACATACAATATAAATTGTTCGCCCCTTTAAGTAATATTTAGAGGTTAGAAGTTGTGAGCTAAATGTTTTAGAATTTTCACACCTTTATAGGGATTGAGCTTAATGTTCTTGATACAAAGTTACAGAAAAGCTTCATGATAAAAGTTTGTATATCTGCAGCCACCACTAGTGGGAGCTCACTGAATACAGATTATACCAAACTCTCTATAATAACACAGTATACAGTGAACTCCCCCTAGTGGTGACTGCAGGTAGACAGAATTTTATCATGGATTTTAAATGTAGCTGACAGCGAGAAAGGAGTCAGGGGCATAACAGAAAAGAATACATGTCCCTCGCAGCCGTGGCAGCCCCTCAGGACCCTGTGACAGTGTTGCGGCGAGGTTGATAAAATGAAAGAAGCCCCGCCCAGCTCTGACCAAAAAGTTATTTCCCAGTTTGGGCATTAAAGAGGCTGCAGGCTATAATACAGCTGGCCATTGCTGTGTCCTACAATCGCAGGTTTCTTCTACATTTCCAGAACATACTGAAATACTGATGGTTTCCATCACATGGAGATCAAGAATCTGCATCTAGTGCCATCAAATGTGCTGCAAACCTTGATAGAACCCGAAAACATCCACATACCTCCAGTCATGTGACCACAATGCCCGGTACCCACCATAGGTATACGCAGAGCCTGGATGTAAAAGTTGTAGATCTCCCAGTAGCAGCAGACGTTGTAGAGAAACTTGATGAGTCTGTGGATCCAGAAGACCCCAGCGATGACCAGGAGGACCATGAGGAATAAGTTCTCCCGAATTCTGGAAAAGGACATACTGAGAATTACACAGAAGTAAAGTTTGGACTTGGTTCCCGTCTGCATGATGACACCTGCTGACGGGTTCCCTTTAATCAATGGAAGATGAAAACGCCTGCCACCTTCTCATAGACAATGCATTTCAGTGGAGGCTCCTGACAGATAGAAGGAGGGAGATACTGACCGGTCCCGGCAGACCCCCGGGGGCAGGAAGGCGTCCGGCAGCGTCACTTTGTTATTTTCGCTCTGACTGTGATTCACCATCTTGTTCGCAAAAAGGATGTCATAATCCACGCAGCTCACCAGGAAGGTGGTGAAACTGACAATGAAGATGAACTGCCTGCAGGGATACGAGACAGGAATAATAGAAGCCACAAAGCAGAGTGCTGCAAAATCCTAAGTAACCAGAATGCCAAAGAGCAGAGGAAAGGACATCACACAATACACATGAATGTATCAGCAGCTGCGACCATACAGACTGCAGCCTGTGTCCCTGGAGAGATGTGTAATCAGACCTTTCAGTATGTTGTTAGTAGCAGCAGGACTGTGAAATGTGCATTTATATTCCAGGATTGTAGCTCCTCCAAGTGCTCCGGGGGTGTGTCCTCACACTGCTGTGCTCTGTGTTCAACCAAAACCAGGACCTTTACTCAGGGTGGAGAGTCTGTGGAGCAGCTCAGTGCAGAGAGAACAGAACACAGCAGTGTTGTAGACACCACCTACAGCTCTGTAATATTGTTCCACTTCACAGTCCTGCAGCTACTAACAACATACACAAAGATACAATCATACATCCCTGCAGGGACAATATCTAGGACTTGTCCCTATTGCCCAGTGAACTCGAAACAGCTACAATCCTTGAATACAAATCCATATTTCACGGTCCTGCTGCTAGGGACAAGAACTAACACCGGCTGTAGTCTGCACGACACCTGCTGACTGGATCCCTTTAGTGACTTCCTTAAAGCCCATAAGCAGTCATTAAGGGGTTAAATGCACTCACAACAACTCGAAGATCTCTCCTATCAGCATGCAGGTGAATCCATTCTTCTGGTGCAGGTTATATACCTAAAGTGCTTAAGTTAAGGAACACGCTGTATCTAAATGCACTGACACATTGTAGCAAACTGCAGCTGTGTGACAGTCAGGATCGGGTCTCTACATTTGAATGTACCATCTATGGACAGTGCAGCAGTTCCCAGCAAGAATCTGTGTCCTCCCTGGTCTCCGGGCTAATAACACTGATACAGCTCCGTTTACTGACAGCAAACATAGATCTTAAAAATGGAAGTGAAATGTTGGCCTGAGCTTTACACATCAGAAGTGGAAGGATACTCTGGAGAAAAAGAGATCCAGGTTCTCAATGTGATTCCACGGAGCTGAGGAGAGAAGAAGACAGATGTGTGTCATCATATAGGAAATTCCCAAATACCTGGAGAGATGTGTAATCACATCTATTTGTATCTTGTTAGTAGCAGCAGGACTGTGGCTACTGTGGTATTCAAGCAGATGCCTAATAGAGTTTTTACTCAGAACAAGGTGGAGGGATTGGGAAAAAGTTTAAGTGCAGAAACCTAAATGTCCCAAGTGCACTTGGATAAGCTACAACCTGGAATATAAATCCATATTTACAGTCCTGCTGCTACTAACATCATACGCAAAGGTATGATTACACATACTCCAGGGACACTACCTAACACAGTCTCCAGTGCACAGCAGTGTAAGGACAAGACCCCAGTGCACTTGGAGAAGTTACAATCCTAGAATATAAATCCACATTTCACAGTCCTGCTGCTACTAACATCATACACAGAGGTCTGATTACACATCTCTCCATCTAACACTGACTGCAGTCTGGGTGGTGACACTAGGTAATGGATAGTGTAATGGCTCTTTAGAGCTCAGGTTTGATGCTTCCTCATAGCAGAGGGTTATATTTACCCCATTACCACTCCTGCGAGGAGACGAGCACAGCAGCCAGGCCTCCCGGGGAAATATCTACTGTCTACTTCCTGGCTACACTGCAACCATACACCCGAAATAGGGATATAACGAGCCGTGCACCTGTGTGACATCACATGACCAGGGATGTAAGGAGAGATCTAGAAAGCCGTGAGAAATTGATACCGAAAATATATTGGAAAACTCGTTAACTTTACATTGCACATACAATATAAATTGTTCGCCCCTTTAAGTAATATTTAGAGGTTAGAAGTTGTGAGCTAAATGTTTTAGAATTTTCACACCTTTATAGGGATTGAGCTTAATGTTCTTGATACAAAGTTACAGAAAAGCTTCATGATAAAAGTTTGTATATCTGCAGCCACCACTAGTGGGAGCTCACTGAATACAGATTATACCAAACTCTCTATAATAACACAGTATACAGTGAACTCCCCCTAGTGGTGACTGCAGGTAGACAGAATTTTATCATGGATTTTAAATGTAGCTGACAGCGAGAAAGGAGTCAGGGGCATAACAGAAAAGAATACATGTCCCTCGCAGCCGTGGCAGCCCCTCAGGACCCTGTGACAGTGTTGCGGCGAGGTTGATAAAATGAAAGAAGCCCCGCCCAGCTCTGACCAAAAAGTTATTTCCCAGTTTGGGCATTAAAGAGGCTGCAGGCTATAATACAGCTGGCCATTGCTGTGTCCTACAATCGCAGGTTTCTTCTACATTTCCAGAACATACTGAAATACTGATGGTTTCCATCACATGGAGATCAAGAATCTGCATCTAGTGCCATCAAATGTGCTGCAAACCTTGATAGAACCCGAAAACATCCACATACCTCCAGTCATGTGACCACAATGCCCGGTACCCACCATAGGTATACGCAGAGCCTGGATGTAAAAGTTGTAGATCTCCCAGTAGCAGCAGACGTTGTAGAGAAACTTGATGAGTCTGTGGATCCAGAAGACCCCAGCGATGACCAGGAGGACCATGAGGAATAAGTTCTCCCGAATTCTGGAAAAGGACATACTGAGAATTACACAGAAGTAAAGTTTGGACTTGGTTCCCGTCTGCATGATGACACCTGCTGACGGGTTCCCTTTAATCAATGGAAGATGAAAACGCCTGCCACCTTCTCATAGACAATGCATTTCAGTGGAGGCTCCTGACAGATAGAAGGAGGGAGATACTGACCGGTCCCGGCAGACCCCCGGGGGCAGGAAGGCGTCCGGCAGCGTCACTTTGTTATTTTCGCTCTGACTGTGATTCACCATCTTGTTCGCAAAAAGGATGTCATAATCCACGCAGCTCACCAGGAAGGTGGTGAAACTGACAATGAAGATGAACTGCCTGCAGGGATACGAGACAGGAATAATAGAAGCCACAAAGCAGAGTGCTGCAAAATCCTAAGTAACCAGAATGCCAAAGAGCAGAGGAAAGGACATCACACAATACACATGAATGTATCAGCAGCTGCGACCATACAGACTGCAGCCTGTGTCCCTGGAGAGATGTGTAATCAGACCTTTCAGTATGTTGTTAGTAGCAGCAGGACTGTGAAATGTGCATTTATATTCCAGGATTGTAGCTCCTCCAAGTGCTCCGGGGGTGTGTCCTCACACTGCTGTGCTCTGTGTTCAACCAAAACCAGGACCTTTACTCAGGGTGGAGAGTCTGTGGAGCAGCTCAGTGCAGAGAGAACAGAACACAGCAGTGTTGTAGACACCACCTACAGCTCTGTAATATTGTTCCACTTCACAGTCCTGCAGCTACTAACAACATACACAAAGATACAATCATACATCCCTGCAGGGACAATATCTAGGACTTGTCCCTATTGCCCAGTGAACTCGAAACAGCTACAATCCTTGAATACAAATCCATATTTCACGGTCCTGCTGCTAGGGACAAGAACTAACACCGGCTGTAGTCTGCACGACACCTGCTGACTGGATCCCTTTAGTGACTTCCTTAAAGCCCATAAGCAGTCATTAAGGGGTTAAATGCACTCACAACAACTCGAAGATCTCTCCTATCAGCATGCAGGTGAATCCATTCTTCTGGTGCAGGTTATATACCTAAAGTGCTTAAGTTAAGGAACACGCTGTATCTAAATGCACTGACACATTGTAGCAAACTGCAGCTGTGTGACAGTCAGGATCGGGTCTCTACATTTGAATGTACCATCTATGGACAGTGCAGCAGTTCCCAGCAAGAATCTGTGTCCTCCCTGGTCTCCGGGCTAATAACACTGATACAGCTCCGTTTACTGACAGCAAACATAGATCTTAAAAATGGAAGTGAAATGTTGGCCTGAGCTTTACACATCAGAAGTGGAAGGATACTCTGGAGAAAAAGAGATCCAGGTTCTCAATGTGATTCCACGGAGCTGAGGAGAGAAGAAGACAGATGTGTGTCATCATATAGGAAATTCCCAAATACCTGGAGAGATGTGTAATCACATCTATTTGTATCTTGTTAGTAGCAGCAGGACTGTGGCTACTGTGGTATTCAAGCAGATGCCTAATAGAGTTTTTACTCAGAACAAGGTGGAGGGATTGGGAAAAAGTTTAAGTGCAGAAACCTAAATGTCCCAAGTGCACTTGGATAAGCTACAACCTGGAATATAAATCCATATTTACAGTCCTGCTGCTACTAACATCATACGCAAAGGTATGATTACACATACTCCAGGGACACTACCTAACACAGTCTCCAGTGCACAGCAGTGTAAGGACAAGACCCCAGTGCACTTGGAGAAGTTACAATCCTAGAATATAAATCCACATTTCACAGTCCTGCTGCTACTAACATCATACACAGAGGTCTGATTACACATCTCTCCATCTAACACTGACTGCAGTCTGGGTGGTGACACTAGGTAATGGATAGTGTAATGGCTCTTTAGAGCTCAGGTTTGATGCTTCCTCATAGCAGAGGGTTATATTTACCCCATTACCACTCCTGCGAGGAGACGAGCACAGCAGCCAGGCCTCCCGGGGAAATATCTACTGTCTACTTCCTGGCTACACTGCAACCATACACCCGAAATAGATTACACATACTCCAGGGACACTACCTAACACAGTCTCAGTGCACAGCGTGAAGGACAGACCCCAGTGCATTGGAGGAAGTTACAATCCTAGAATATCAATCCATATTCACAGTTCCTGTGACCTACGAACATCATTACACAGAGGTCTGATACACATCTCTCCATCTAAACTGACTGCGAGTCTGGGGGTGGTCGACACCTGGTAATGGATAGGTGAATGGCTCTTTAGAGCTCAGGGTTGATGCTTTCCTATAGCAGAGGGTTTATTTACCCCATTACCATCCTGCGAGGAGGGAGGACGGAGACAAGCAGGCACCATCACCCGAAATAAGCAGGAGGGAAAGGGCACCAGGGGGTCACATTACACACTGATATTCAGGAACAATCCCTTTAAGACATTGGTCAAAACCAGCTAGGAACGGTTTGTTGGACCCAGAGGACCAAGCTGCTGGGGTCTAGGACGGTTGATGACCCGAGGACCAGCTGCTGGGGGTCTAGGACGGTTGCGACCCTGAGGATGAGCTGCTGGGGTCTAGGGACGGTTGTTTGACCCTGAGGAACCAGCTGCTGGGTCTAGGACCGGTTTGATGACCCTTGAGGATGAGGGATGGGGTCTAGACGGGTTGTTGACCCGGAGGACCAAGCTGCTGGGGTCTAGGACGGTGCTGACCCTGAGGACCTGATGCTGAGGGTATAGGGACCGGTTTGCTGACCCCTGAGGACCTGCTGATGGGGTTAGGACGGTTGCTGACCTGAGGACCAGCTTGCTGGGGTCTTGGGAAGGTTGCTGACCCTGAGGGGACCAGAGGCTGGGGGGTATAGGGACCGGTTGATGACCCTGAGGACCAGCTGCTGGGGTCTAGAACGGTTGCTGACCCTGAGGACCTGCGGATGGGTCTAGGACCGGGGTTGCTGACCCTGAGGACAGCGCGCTGGGGTCTAGGACCGGTTGTTGACCCTGCGGACCAGCTGCTGGGGTCTAGGACCGGTTGCTGACCCTGAGGACCAGCTGCTGGGGTCTAGGACCGGTTGTTGACCCTGAGGACCAGCTGCTGGGTCTAGGACCGGTTGTTGACCTGAGGACCGGCTGCTGCTCTAGGGTCAGTTGTTGAAACTCAGGATGGACTGCAACTGACTGCGACCCCTATGGCTGATAGGGGACATTTCTAGGGACCCGGATTGTTGACCTTTAGGACTGACTGCTGAGCTCTAGGACTGGCTGCAGGGCTCTAGGATTAGGAGCTGAGCTCTAGGACTGGCTGTCATTCTATAGGACCCCAAGAGCTGTTTTGGGGCTCTTGGACTGCCTGCTGTGCTCTAGAACTGGTAGTTGACCCTGGAGAATGGCTGCTAAGATCATTGGCCAGTTATTGAACTCCAGGACTGACTGTCAAATGATTGTTGACCCCTAGGGCCGATGGGTTAACTGCTGAGCTCTAGGATTAGGGGCTGAGCTCTAGCACTGGTTGTCGGCCTATGGGTTGGTTGTTGACCCCTAGGGCTGATTGCTGGGTCGAGGATTAGGGGACTGAGCTCTAAGGACTGGGGTACGGCCTATAGGACTTGGTTGTTGACCCATAGGGCGGTTAGTGGGGCTCGAGGATTAGGGGCTGAGCTTAAGGAATGGTTGTCGGCCTATTAGGAGGTTGTTGACCCCTAGGGCTGGCTGCTGGGATTCCAGAGGATGGGGTGAGGCTATTAGGACTGGTTGTCGGCCTATAGGGCCGGTTGTTGACCCCCTAGGGCTGATTGCTGGGCTCTAGGATTCGGAGCTGAGCTCTAGGACTGGCTGTCGGCCTATAGGGCTGGTTGTTGACCCCCTAGGGCTGCTTGCCGGGCTCTAGGATTGCTTGCCGGGCTCTCTGGTTGGTGAGCCCCCATTTATGATGTGCCAGTACTCACATTACTCCCCTCTGGTACATGGACAAGGAGGTCGTCCTCCCCCAGAGGGGAGTCTGTGTAAGAGGCCTCCAGCCTCTGGTACGGGGTGTCAAATACTGCCATGTCTCCCCGGGTTCCCAATCTTCAAAATGGAGGATGTGCTGGAAGAAGAACAAGAAGAAGAAAAAGAAGAAGAAGAACAAGAAGAGGAGGAGGAGATGTAGTTAAATCATGTGCGTTGAGGACACAATGGGGGTCATTTACTAAGGACTTTGCACGTTCTTTTCAGAGCAAACTACTTGTACAGGTATTTAAGAAGTGTCCGCACCACAAATACGGCGCATGTGACCCTTTTGTGGCACAGCTGCACTATGCTTCACAAATTTCTGCACTGCAGGGGGCGCTCCGGCTTCCATTTAACATGCAAGGTCCGACAGAAGTGCGTCACACGGCCCATGTTAAAGGTGCACCAAAACAAAGTGGTGCACTCTGTCGGGGCAGTGCAGGAGGCGCCAGGTTAATGAAGAACGGGCACCAGAAATCCTGAATCTGGCGCCCCCTGCAGACGACACAGGTAACTGCACATAGTACACACTGAACTGTTCTTAGTAAATGTGCCCCAAAGAGGTGAATGTATAAACCATGGAACCTTTCTTTATAATGGATACAAGAAATCACATAAAGATTTGGGAGCCCCGTACACAGGATCTGCCGCCTGTCAGCTACAGTGGAGTCAGTAACACAATGGGAGGGGATTGCTGGACATATCAGCTGCCCGGTGTAGTGTAGGACGAGGCGCATCTACTTACATAAAGAGAGGGGATCAGAGCTCCACAGAGTATCCACCTCTTCTAGTAACATCCTCCCGAGGCGACTGATTTACATCTCCACAGGGAGAATCTAAGAAGGAATACAAAAATAAATTATACAAGACATACATTATAACCAATTACTACTGCCCCAATGTACAGATCCATAACTACTATAATACTGCCCCCTAATACTGCCCCCTATGTACAGATCCATAACTACTATAATACTGCCCCTATGTACAGATCCATAACTACTATAATACTGCCCCCTGTGTACAAGAATATAACTACTATAATACTGCCCCCTATGTACAGGAATATAACTACTATAATACCGACCCCTATGTACAAGAATATAACTACTATAATACTGCCCCCTATGTACAGGAATTACTACTATAAAATAACTGCCCCCTATGTACAAAATTTTAACTACTATAAATCTGCCCCCTTATGTAACGATCCTAATACGATAATAACTGCCCCTAGTCAGATCCCGAACTACTTAGAATACTGCCCCTATGTACAGGAATCTAACTACTATTCTGCCACTATGACAGGATATAACTACTATAATACTCTCCCCCTATGTACATATCCATAACTACTATAATACTGCCCCCTAGTACAGATCCATACTACTCTACTATAAACTGCCCCCTATGTACGATCCTAACTACTATAATACTGCCCCCCTATGTACAGGAATTAACTACTATAATAACCGCCCCCGATGTACGGCATATAACTACTATAATACTTCCCCTATTACACATATAACTACTATAATACTGCCCCTATGTACGGAATATAACTACTATAATACTGCCCCCTTTTACGAATATAACTACTATAAAACTGCCCCCTATGTACAGAATATACCTACTATAATACTGCCCCTATGTACAGGAAATAATCGACTATAAACTGCCCCTAGGTACCAGAAATATAACTATTCTATACTTCCCCACTATGTACGGAATATAACTAACTACTATAATACTGCCCCGCCCCCCTATGTACAAGAATATACTACTTAACTACTGCCCTCTTTACGGAATATACTACTATAATACTGCCCCCTCTTTACAAGAATATAACTACTATAGACGGCCCCTATGTACATAATATAACACTACTATAATAATGCCCCCTATGTACGAATATAACTACTTAAATACTACTGCTCCTATTTACAGAAATCACTAACTATAATACGGCCCCCTAATGTACAGAATATAACGACTAATATACTGCTCCCTATGCACAGAAATAGACTACTATAATCCTGCCCCCTATGTACAAGTATAAACTACTATATAAACTGCCCCCTATATACAGGATATAACGACTATATACTGCCTCTATTACATGAATATAACTATATAATAACGGGCTCCTATTCCAGGAGTAACTACTATAATACTGCCCTATGTACAGGATATAACTACTAAATACTGCCCCCTAGTACGAATATAACTACTATAGTACGGCCGCCCCCTCGTACACGAATAGAACTCCTATGATGGCCCCCATATGTACAAGAATACACTACTATAATACTGCCCCCTATTACAGAATACACTACTATACTACTACGCCCCTATGGGGGTGTTTTACAAACAAAACAAGAATATAACTACTATAATACTGCCGCCTATGACAAAATATAACTACTATAATACTGCCCCCCCTATGTACAGAAATAACTTACTTATAACTGCCCCCTAGTGTAACAGGATCTAACTACTATAATACTGCCCCCTAGTACAAGAATTACTACTATATCTAATACGCCCTCCCTATGTACAGAATATAACTACTATAATAACTGCTGCTATGTACAAGATATAAACTACTATAATACTGCCCCCCTTGACAAAATGAATAATAGCACTACAATTACTACTAAACGCCCCCTATGTACAGGAAATAACTACTATGATAATACGCTTGCCATATGTCAAGAATAAATACTACGCCTACCTATTACATATAACGAAGCGAGTAGAGACCACCCATTCCTTATAACTCCCCTCTCCCGTTGTACCCACCCTAATTCCCACACCTACCTGAACCCCCATTCTCTTACAACATTCCATGTACAGGAAACATATCTCCTATGACAGACTACTAATATACTGCCCCCTCAGTGTCTAAATATAAACGCCTAGACGAATATAAATACTATAACTGCCCCCTATGTACCAACCGCCTTTCATGATAAATCTATATACTCCCCCTATGTACAGAATATAAACTACTTTATAATACTGCCCCTATGTACAGGAATATAACTACTAATAATACTGCTCCCTATGTACAAAGAATTATAACTACTATAATACTGCCCCTATGTACAGGGATTTTAATAAACTGCCATAATGAATACTACAAATGCCTTCCTATGTAACGAATATAACTACTAATACTGCCCCTCTGTACAAGGAAATAACTACTATAATACTGCCCCCTATGTAAGGATATATAATACTATAATACTGCCTCCCTATGTACAGGAATATAAACTTATAATACTGGCCCTCCTATGTAACAGGATATAAACCTACTATAATACTGCCCCCTATTACAGGAGTATAACTACTTATAATATGCCCCCTATTCCAGGACTATAAATACTATAATACTGCCTCCTATTACAGGAATATAACTAACTATAATACTGCCGCCCCTATGTCAAGAATTAAACTACTATAATACTGGCCCCCTAATGTAACCGGAATCAAATACTATAATACTGCCCCTCTATGTACAGGAATTAACTACTATAATACTGCCCCTATAGGAATTACCAGAATACTGGCCCATGTAAGGGATAAACTGTACTAATACTCGCCCCTAGGTCAGGAGATAACTACTATAATCTGCCCCCCTATGTACAGGAATATAAATCTATTAATACTGGCCCCCTATTACAGGAATAATAACTACTAGAATACTGCCCCCTATGTACAGAATATAACTATATAATACTGCCCCCTATGTACAGAATATAAACTACTATAATACTGCCCCTATGTGTATAACATAATGCCCTATGACAGGATATAACTACTATAATACTCTGCCCCTAGATAAGGGATCAACTAACTATAATACTGCACCCTATGTACAGGAATAACTACTATAATACTGCCCCTATGTCAGAATATACTAAAAAGTGTACGATATAACTACTATAATACTGCCCTAGTTACAGGAATATACTACTATATACTGGCCCATAGGTACAGGGAATATAACTACTATAATACTCCCCTATTAACAGAATATAACATACTATAAATGCGCCCCTATGATACAGACATATAACGATCTATAATACTGCCCGCCTATTACAAGAATATAAACTATATATAACTGCCCCCCTATGTACAGCGAAGATAACATTTGACTATAAACTGCCCCCTAGTACAGGACATATACTATAATACTGCCCCCTATGTACAGGAAGAAACTACTATAATACGCCCCCTATGTACCGAAGACTATATAACACTGCATTAAGGATATACGCTCCTATATCCGACTATATACTATCGTATGCCCCATTAGGTAACATACTATATACGCCCTCTGTACAGGATATACTACTATAATACTGCCCCTATGGACAGGAAGATACTACTATAAGTACTCGCCCCCTATACAAAATAAACTACTATAATAGATCCCCCATGTACAGGAATATATAGCTACTAAGTACTGCCCCCTATGTACAGATATATTAACTACTATCATACTGTCCCTTTTGTACAAGAATAGAACTACTATAATACTGCCCCTATTTGTACAGGAATATAACTACTATATACTGCCCCCTATGTACAGGCGATATAATACTATAATATGGCCCCCTAGGTACAGGAATAAACTACTATAATCCTGCCCCCCCGATGTACAAGAAAATAAACTACTATAAATCGCCCCCTATTCGTACTACTTATGCGCATATGATATACTACTATAATACTGCCTACATACTATATAGCCCCCTATACAATATAAACTACGTATTATACTGTCCCTATGTACAGAATAGAACTACTATAATACTGGCCCCACTATGTACAAGCGAATATACTACTATAAACTGCCCCCATATGTACAGAATATTAACTATATAATACTGGCCCCCTAGTACGAACGAATATAACTACTAGTAACTCCCCATATGTACAGGATTAACTCATATGAATCTGCCCCTATGTACAAGAAATATAACTAGATAATACTCGCCCCTATGTACAGGAATATAATTCATATAATACTTGCGCCTATTTACGAATATAAACTACTATAATACTGCCCCTATGTACAGGACATAACTACTATATAACTGACCCATGTACAGGAATATAACTACTTCAATACTGCCCCTATGTACCAGAATATAACTACTATAACCCAGTAAATATAACACTTATACTGCAAGGACAGAAGACCACACTCCCCCATGTACAGAATTAACACTATAATACTGCCAGAGGATAACACATAACTGCCCTTGTAGTAAATATCTAGCCACGAGGAATATACTACATAAATACTGCCCCTATGTACCAGAGAATATACACTACTATCATACTGGCCCTATTACAAGATATAACGTACTATAATACGCCCTCCCCTAGACAAGAATATCAGTACGATAAATGCCCCCATGTAGAAGTAAATCTCTAATATACTGCGCCCCTATGTACAAAGATATAACTACTATAATACTGCCGCTTGTACAGAATATAAGTATATATACTGCCTCCCATGTCAGGCAAATAACAACTACAATATATACTGCCCCTATGTACAGGAATAAATACACTCTATTTCAGGATGATAACTTAGCGAAGTCGTTGACTATGGTGAGATGTTGAGCAACACATTACGTTAACTGACCGCTGAATCATGCAAAGGACGGTTCCAGTAAATATATAATAATTTACGCTCCTCCCTACTGTTGAATACAGGAACTAACTCACCTATGGATGGCGCCTTCTCCACAGTGTGCCCCTCTCTTGGCTGCAGCAAATGGATACATAAAAACAAGTATTATAAATGGTCGGTTATTGGACGATGTATGTCCGTTGATGGTTATAAGCAATCGCTAATGACTCCTTAGATCCAGTATAAACCCGCTAAAGGACGTGCTTTGTTTATAGAAACACAGATTGACAGGCGCATTCCCACCAGTATCCACAGGGGATGTACATGCAACACTGTCACCGATCAAGGACCCGGGTCTCCTGTGCCTCTCAGGCATTGGAGCATCCTACCTTCCATGCCTCAGATCCCAACGCTGTCATTAGTACGACGGAGTATAGTAACTGGGCTGATTCACTAAGATCTGCACCAGAATTTTCCATGCTTTTTCCGCTTAAAGGAGCCGTACCTTCTTTTCCGGGCATGTATGAGACAGATCTGCAGGAGTCAAGTGCGCGTATTGCTGTGTCACTTCCGTAGTCAGGAAGTCACTATCGATGCGAGTGCTAGAAGTACACTGCCATGTAGAACTAATATCGGCCGGAGTCACAAGAAGCAAGGCACCGATTACCTGCTGTGTCACGTCCACTCAGGTCCCAGGAGTTCACTTACTTCCTGGCCTGCATGGTGCCAAAAGTGCATTGTCCGGTGAAATGTGCTGTGCGTATCACTAAGATCCTGCACCCGATATCCGGTCTGTGTCCTTCCCCGCTCAGGTCCCGGAGTTCACCTTCTTCTTCCTGGTGCATGTAAGTGCATTGTCGTGTAAATGGCTGTGCGGGAGTGCACTAAGATTGCCTCGCCGATATCCTCGTGTGTCACTTCCCCGCTCAGGTCCCCGAGTTCACTCTTCTTCCTGGTGCATGTAAGTGCATTGTCCGTATAATGCGTGTGCGGGGAGTCACTAAGATCGTGCACCCGATATCCTGCAGTGTCACGTCTCCCCGTCAGGTCCCCGGAGTCACCTTCTTCTTCCTGGTGCATGTAGATGCATGTCGTGTATAAGTTGCTGTGCGGGAGTCACTAAGATCCTGCACCCTATATCCTGCATGTGTCACTTCCCCCTCAGGTCCCGGAGTTCACCTTCTCTTCCTGGTGCATGTAAGTGCATTGTCCGTGTATAATGCCTGTGCGGGGAGCACTAGAGATCTGCACCCATATCCGCATGTGTCGCTTCCCCGCTCAGGTCCCGGAGTTCACTTCTTCTTCCTGGGCATGTAGTGCATTGTCCGTGTATAATGCGCTGTGCAGGATCACTAAGATGCTGCACCCGATATCCTGCATGGTCGCTTCCCCCCTCATCGGTCCCAGAGTTCACCTTCTTCTCCTGGTCATGTAAGTGCATTGTCCGTGATAAGTGCGTGTGCGGGGAGTCACTAAGATCCTGCCCCGATATCCTGCATGTGTCAGCTTCCCCGCTCAGGTCCCGGAGTTACCTTCTCTCTTCCTGGTGCATGTAAGTGCATGTCATGTATAAGCGCTGTGCGGGGAGTCACTAAGATCGTGCCCGATATCCGCATTGTCGCTTCCTCCTCCCTCTCCCTCAGGTCCCTGGAGTTCACACTTCTTCTTCCTGGTGCATGTAAGTGCATTGTCCATTATAATGCGCTGTCGAGGAGTCACTAAGATCTGCGCCCGATATCCTGCTTG
This sequence comes from Engystomops pustulosus, assembly GCA_019512145.1. Taxonomy (NCBI): domain Eukaryota; kingdom Metazoa; phylum Chordata; class Amphibia; order Anura; family Leptodactylidae; genus Engystomops; species Engystomops pustulosus. The sequence goes on from WNYA01002260.1 coordinate 18,197, forward strand.
TCACTTCCCCCGTCAGGTCCCAGGAGTTCACCATTCTCTCCGGTGCATGTAAGTGCATTGCCGTTATAATGTGATGTGCGGGGAGTCACTAAGATCGTCAGCCGATATCCTGCATGTGTCGCTTCCCCGCTCAGGTCCCGGAGTTCACTTCTTCTCCTGGTGCATGTAAGTGCATGTCTCGTGTATACTGCGCTGTGCGGGGAGTCACTAAGATCCTGCACCCGATATCCTGCATGGGTCGCTTCCCCGCTCAGGTCCCCGAGTTCACTCTTCTTCTTCCTGGTGCATGTAAGTGCATTGTCCTGTACTAATGCGCTGTGCGGAGTCACTAAGATCTGCACCCGATATCCTGCATGTGCCGCTTCCCCTCCCGCTCAGGTCCCGGAGTTCACCTTCTTCCGGTGCATGTAAGTGCATTGTCCGTGATAATGCGCTGTGCGGGAAGTCACTAAGATCCTGCACCAGATATCCTGCATGTGTCACTTCCCCGCTCAGGTCCCCGTATCACCTTCTTCTCTGGGCATGTACGTGCATGTGTCCGTGTAATATGGCTGTGCGGGGAGTCACTAAGATCCTCACCTATCCTGCATGTGTCACTTCCCCGCTCAGGTCCCCAGTTCACCTTCTTCTTCTGGTGATGTAGTGCATTGTCCGTGTATAAGCGCTGTGCGGGGAGTCACTAAGATCTGCACCATGATATCCTGCATGTGTCACTTCCCCCTCAGGTCCCGAGTTCACCTTCTTCTTCTGGTGCATGTAAGTGCATTGTCGGTGTATAATGCGCTGTTGCGGGGAGTCACTAAGATCCTGCACCGATATCCTGCATGTGTCAACTTCCCGCTCAGGTCCCGGAGTTCACCTTCTTCTTCCTGGTGCATGTAAGGGCATTGTCCGTGTATAATGTGCTGTGCGGGGAGCACTAAGATCCGCACCGATATCCTGCATGTGTCCTTCCCCGCTCAGGTCCCATAGTCACCTTCTTCTTCCTGGGTGCATGTAAGTGCATTGTCCGTGTATAATGCTGTGCGGGGAGTCACTAAGATCCTGCACCGATATCCTGCATGTGTCACTTCCCTCTCAGGCCCTGGAGTTCACCTTCTTCTTCCTGGTGCATGTAAGTGCATTGTCTTGTATAATGTGCTGTCGGGGACACTAAGATCTGCACCCGAGTCTGCATGTGTCGACTCCCCGCCAGGTCCCGGAGTTCACCTTCTTTCCTGGTGCATGTAAGTGCATTGTCCGTGTATAATGTGCTGTGCGGGGAGCACTAAGATCCTGCACCCGATATCCTGCATGTGTCACTTCCCGACTCAGGTCCCCGAGTTCCACCTTCTCTTCCTGTGCATTAGTGCTTGGCTGCAACACATTGAAGTTAAACCCGCGCTCAGTCCGAATCAGTCGATCGTCCGCCCGGTCGCCCCTCTGATTTCTGTGCATAAAAAGCCATTGCTGCGCGCCCAATCCAATGCAGGTGTTATACAACCCAGCGCAAAACCCCTTTTAATTCCCTTCAAAGCTGCGCAAAAATCCACGAAACGGTGGACAGTCAGGCGACCTTTCGAGATATAGTGCCAATGGGGCTTATTTAATAAGAGTCACGGATCGCACTTTTGTCGAACCGTTTGCCGTTTTCGGGGATTACACGGCTTGGACAAGTGTCTGCTCTGGGATTGTGTTGCGCGCGCTTGACTGTTTTTGAAATTGACGGTGTTGCCGTGGGACAAAGCTGACTGTATTCGACTGAGCGCAGGATTTAACTTTCAAATTGGTGTACAAAATCAGCACTTACATGCACCAGGAAAAGAAGGTGAACTCGCGGGACCTGAGCGGGGAAGTGTGAGACATGAGGATATCGGGCGCAGGTTTCTTATGACTCCCCGCACAGCATTATACACGGACAATGCAACTTAAATGCACCAGAAGAAGAGATTTGAACTCCAGGGACCTGAGCGGGGGAAGTGACACATGCGAATATAGAGCGCAGATTCTTAGTGACTCCCCGCAAGCACATTATCACAGGACAATGCACTTACATGGCACCAGAAGAATAGGTGAACTCCAGGACCTGACGGGGAAGCAGACACATGCAGGATATCGGCGCAGGATCTTAGTGATTCCCCGCACAGCGCATTATACACGGACATGCACTTACATGCACCCGAGAAGAAGAAGGTGAACTCCAGGGACCTGAGCGGGAAGCGACACATGCAGGATATCGGACACAGATCTTAGTGCTCCGCCCACAGCGCATTATACACACAATGCGACTTACATTCACCAGGAAGAAGGTGAACTCTGGGACCTGAGCGGGAAGCGACACATGCAGGATATCAGCGCGGAGGATCTTAGTGACTCTCTGGCACCAGCGCATTAACCGCGGACAATCACTTACAGCACCAGGAAGAAAAGGTGACCTCCGGGGACCTGGCGAGAAAGCGACACATGCAGTTATCGGGCGTGCACGATCTTAGTGACTCACGCACACGGCATTATACAACGACAATGCACTTACATGCACGCAGAAGAAGAAGGTGAACTCCGGGGACCTGAGCAGGGAGCGACACATGCAGGATATCGGGCAGATCTTATGAGCCCCCGCACAGCGCATTGTACACCGGACAATGCATTACATGCACCGGAAGAATAAGGTGAACTCCAGGGACCTAGCGGGGAAGCGCACCTGCAGGTATGGTGCACGATCTTAGGCTCCCCCCCGCACAGCTCGTTATACACGACAATGCACTTTACATGCGCAAAGAGAGAAGGTGACTCCGGGACCTGAGCGGAGTGACCAGCATTGCAGGATATCTGGCGCAGGATCTTAGTACTCCCCCCGCACAGCGCATTATACGGACGAAATGCACTACATGCACCAGGAGAAGAAGGTAACTCCGGGACCTGACGGGGGAAGCGACATGCAGTGATATCGGGTGAGAGATCTTAGTGACTCCACGCACACGACATTATACGACAATGCACTTACATGCGCCCAGAAGAAGAAGGTACCTCCGGACCTGAGCAGGGAAGCTGACACATCAGGATCATCGGGCGCAGATCTTAGTGACTCCCCGACACAGCGCATTACAAGACATGGCACTTACATACCAGGAAGAAGAAGGTGAACTCAGGGACCTGAGCGGGAAAGGTCACATGCAGTTATCGGGCGCAGGATCTTAGTGACTCCCCGCACAGTTTACACGGACAATGCACTTACATCACTAGGAAGAAGAAAGGTAACTCCAGGGCCTGAGCGGGGAAGCGACACATGCAGGATACCGGCGCCACGATCTTAGTGACTCCCCGCACATCACATTATACACAACAATGCACTATATGCGCCAGGAGAAGAAGGTGAACTCCGGGGACCTTAGCGGGGAAGTGACACATCAGGATATCGGTGCAGGATCTTAGTGACTCCCACACAGCGCATTTACACGGACAATGCACTTACATGCACCAGGAAGAAGAAGGTGAACTCCAGGGACCTGACGGGGAAGAGACCATGCGGATAGATTCGGGCGCAGGATCTTAGTGACTCCCCCACACCGCATTATACACGCGACAATGCACTTACATGCACCAGGAAGAAGAAGGTGCGGGGACCTGAGCGGGAAGTGACACACATGCCAGGATTCGGGCGCGGATCTTAGGACTCTCGCACGCGCATATACACACATGCACTTACATGCACCAGGAATAAGAAGAGTGAACTCCGGGGACCTGAGCGGGAAGCGGCACATGCAGGATATCGGGTGCAGGATCTTAGTGACTCCACGCACCAGCGCATTATACACGGACAATGCACTTACATGCACCAGGAAGAAGAAGATGAACTCCGGGGACCTAGCGGGAAGCGACACATGCAGGATATCGAGCGCCAGGATCTTAGTGACTCCCCCGCACACGCATATACACGGACAATGCACTTACATGCACCAGGAGAGAAGAAGGTGAACTCGGGGACCTGAGCGGGGAAGTGACCATGCAGGATATCGGGTGCACGATCTTAGTGACTCCCCGCACAGCGCATTATACACGGACAATCACTTACATGCACCAGGAAGAAGAAGGTGAACTCCGGGACCTGAGCAGGGAAGGCGAACACATGCAGGATATCGGGCGCACGATCTTAGTGACTCCCCGCACAGCCTTATACACAGACAATGCACTACATGATCCAGGAAGAAGAAGGTGACTCCAGGACCTGAGCGGGAAGTGACACATGCATGATATCGGGCGCCAAGATCTTAGTGACTCCCCGCACAGCGCATTATACACAGACAATGCACTTACATGCACTAGGAAGAAAAGGTGAACTCCAGGGAACCTGAGCGGGGAAGCGACACATGCGGAATCGGGCGCAGGATATTAGTGACTCCCCACACAGCGCATTATACACGGACAATGCACTTACATGCACCAGGAAGAGAAGGTGAACTCCATGGACCGGAGCGGGGAAGCGACACATGCAGGATATCGGACGCACGATCTTAGTGACCTCACCGCACAGTGCATATACACGACAATGCACTTACTGCACCAGGAAAGAAGATGAACTCCGGGGACCTGAGCGGGGAACGACACATGCAGGATATCGGGAGCACGATCTTAGTGACTCCCCGCACAGCGCATTATACACGGACAATGCACTTACAGCACCAGGAAGAAGAGGTGAACACCGGGGACTGAGCGGGAAGTGACACATGCAGGATATCGGAGCAGGATCTTAGTGACTCCCCGCACAGCACATTATACACAGACAATGCACTTACATGCACCAGGAAGAAGAAGTGAACTCCGGGGACCTGAGCGGGGAAGTGACATATGCAGATATCGGTGCAGGATCTTAGTGACTCCCGCACAGCACATTATACCAGACAATGCACTTACATGCACCAGGAAGAAGAAGGTGAACTCCGGGGACCTGAGCGGGGAAGTGACACATGCAGGATATCAGGTGCAGGATCTTAGGACTCCCCCGCACAGCGCATTATACACACAATGCACTTACATGCACCAGGAAGAAGAAGGTGAACTCCGGGGACCTGAGCGGGGAAGTGACACATGCAGGATATCGGGTGCACGATCTTAGTGACTCCCCCTCACAGCGCATTATACACGACAATGCACTTACTGCACCGGGAAGAAGAAGGTGAACTCCGGGGACTGAGCGGGGAAGCGACAATGCAGATATCGGGGCGCAGGATCTTAGTGACTCCCCGCACAGCGCATTACACAGACAATGCACTTACATGCACCAGAGAAGCAGGTGAACTCCGGGGACCTGAGCGGGGAAGTGACACATGCAGGATATCGGGTGCAGGATCTTAGTGACTCCCGCACAGCGCATTATACACACAGACAATGCACTTACATGCACCAGGAAGAAGAGGTGAACTCGGGGACCTGAGCAGGGAAGTGCACATGCAGGATATCGGGTGCAGGATCTTAGGACTCCCCGCACAGAGCATTATACACGGACAATGCACTTACATGCACCAGGAAGAAGAAGGTGAACTCCGGGGACCTGAGCGGGGAAGCTACACATGCAGGATATCTGGTGCAGGATCTTAGTGACTCCCCGCACAGAGCATTATACACGAGACAATGCACTTACATGCACGCAAAGAAGAAGGTGAACTCCGGGGACCTGAGCGGGGAAGCTACACATGCAGGATATCGGGCGCACGATCTAGTGACTCCCGCACAGCACATTATACAGGACAAGCCCTTACCTGCACCATAGAAGAAGAAGGTGAACTCCGGGACCTGACGGGAAGCGGCACATGCAGGATATCGGGTGCAGGATCTTAGTGACTCCACGCACAGCGCATTTACAACGGACATCACTTACATGCACCAGGAAAAGAAGGTAACTCCGGGACCTGAGGCGGGAAGTGACCATGCAGGATATCAGGCCATGATCTTAGTGACTCCCGCGCACAGCGCATTATACACAGACAATGCACTTTACATATCCAGGAAGAAGAAGGTGAACCCAGGGACCGAGCGGGAAGTGACAACAATGCGATATCGGGCGCAGGATCTGTATGACTCCCCGCACAGTGCTTATACACGGACAATGCACTACATGCACTAGGAAGAAGAAGGTGAACTCCAGGGACCTGAGCGGGGAAGTGACACATGCAGGATATCGGGTGCAGGATCTTAGTGACTCCCCGCCACAGCACATTATACACAGCAATGCACTTACATGCACCAGGAAGAAGAAGTGATGAACTCCCAGGGACCTGAGCTGGGGGAAGAGACACATGCAGGATATCGGGTGCAGGATCTTAGTGACTCCCCGCACAGCGCGCATTATACACGGACAATGCACTTACATTCACAGGAAGAGAGTGAACTCCGGGGACCTGAGCGGGGAAGCCACACATGCAGGAGAATCGGGTGCAGGATCTTAGTGACTCCCCGCACAGCGCATTATACACGGACAATACTTACATGCACAGGAAGAAGAAGTGAACTCCAGGGACCTGAGCGGGGAAGTGACACATGCAGGATATCGGACGCAGGATCTTAGTGACTCCCCGCACAGCAATTATACGACCTGACATTGCACTTACATGCACCAGGAAGAAGAAGGTGAACTCCGGGACCTGAGCGGGAAGGAAAGCGGGCACATGCAGGATATCGGGTGCAGGATCTTAGTGACTCCACGCACAGCGCATTATACACGGACAATGCACTTACACGCATGCACCAGAGAAGAAGGTGAACTCCGGGGACCTGAAGCGGGGAAGCGACACATGCAGGATATCGAGCGCAGGATCTTAGTGACTCCCCGCACAGCGCATTATACACGGACATGCACTACATGCAACCAGGAAGAAAGAAGGTGAACTCCTGGGACCTGAGCGGGGAAGTGACACATGCAGGATATCGTGAGCAGATCTTAGTGACTCCCTGTACAGCCACATTATCCACGGACAATGCACTACATGGCACCAGGAAGAAGAAGGTGAACTCCGGGACCTGGAGCGGGGAGAAGCGACACATGCAGGATATCGGGGCAGGATCTTAGTGACTCCCTGCACAGCGCATTATACACGGACAATGCACTACTGATCCAGGAAGAAGAAGGTGATCACTCCAGGGACCTTAGCGGGGAAGTGACACATGCAGGATATCGGGCGCAGGATCTTAGTGACTCCCCGCCAGACGCATTATACACAGACAATGCAGTTACTGCCAGGAAGAAGAAGGTGAACTCCAGGGACCTGAGCGGGGAAGCGACACCGCAGGATATCGGGTGCAGGATCTTAGTGACTCCCCGCACAGCGCATTATACACGGAACAATGCACTTACATGCACCAGGAAGAAGAAGGTGAACTCCAGGACCTGAGCGGGGAAGCCACACATGCAGATATCGGCCGCAGGATCTTAGTGACTCCCGCACACGCATTATCACGACAATGCACTACTGCACCAGGGAAGAAAAGTGAACCCAGGACCTGCGGAAGTGCACATCAGGATATCGGCGACTTCTTGTGACTCCCCGCACAGGCATTATACACAGACAATGCACTTACATGATCCAGGAAGAAGAAGGTGAACTCCAGGGACCTGAGCGGGGAAGTGACACATGCAGGATTCGGGCGCAGGATCTTAGTGACTCCCCGCACAGCGCATTATACAACGGACAATGCACTTACATGCCTAAAAAAGAAGGGTGAACTCCGGGACCTGAGCGGGGAAGTGACACATGCAGATATCGGCGAGGATCTTGGACCCCGCCCCCCCCACCCACAACCCCCCGAACCAGGCCAACCCAAACTCCCCCCACGCCCCCGCACAGCCATTACAAACCGGACACTGCACTTACATGCACCAGGAAGAAGAAGGTGACTCCGGGGACCTGATCGGGGAAGTGACACATGCAGGATTCGGTTGCAGGATCTTAGTGACTCCCCGCGACAGCGCATTATACACGGACAATGCACTTACATGCACCAGGAAGAAGAAGGTGAACTCCGGGACCTGAGCGGGGAGTGACACAAGCAGGATATCGGGTGCAGGATCTTAGTGACTCCCCGACCAGCGCATATACACAGACAATGCACTTACATGCAACGCAGAAGAAGAAGGTGAACTCGGGACCTGAGCGGGAAGTGACACATGCAGGATATCGGGTGCAGGATCTTAGTGACTCCCCGCACAGCGCATTATACACGACAATGCACTACATGCACCAGGAAGAAGAAGGTTAACCCGGACCTGAGCGGGGAAGTGACACACATGCAGGATATCGGGTGCAGGATCTTAGTGACTCCCCGCAAGCGCATTATACACAATGCACTTACATGCACTAGGAAGAAGAAGGTGACTCCAGGACCTGAGCGGGGGAAGCGACCACATGCAGGATATAGGCGCACGATCTTAGTGACTCCCCGCACACGCATTATACACGGACAATGCACTTACATGCAACCAGGAAGAAGAGGTGAACTCCAGGGACCTGAGCGGGGAAAGCGACACTGCAGGATATCGGTGCACAATCTTAGTGAACTCCCCGCACAGCACATTATACACGGACAATGCACTTACATGCACCAGGAAGAAGAAGGTGAACCTCATGGACCTGAGCGGGGAAGCGACACATGCAGATACTCGGGTGCACGATCTTAGTGACTCCCCGCCCGCGCATTATACCGGACAAGCACTTACATGCACCAGGAAGAAGAAGGTGAACTCCAGGGACCTGAGCGGGGAAGCGACACTGCAGATATGGGCGCACGATCTTAGTGACTCACCGCCACAGTGCATTATACACGACAATGCACTACATGCACCAGGAAGAAGAAGGTGAACTCCAGGGACCTGAGCGGGACGACCATGCAGGATTCGGGCGCACGATCTTAGTGACTCCCCGCACAGCGCATTGTACAAGGCACAATGCACTTACATGCACCAGAAGAAGAAGATGAACTCCGGGACCTGAGCGGGAAGCGACACATGCAGGATATCGGGGCACGATCTTATGTGACTCCCCGCACAGCGCATTATACCACGGACAATGCCTTACATGCACCAGGAAGAGAAGGTGAACTCCGGGGACCTGAGGGGAAGTGACACATGCAGGATATCGGGTGCAGGATCTTAGTGACTCCCCGCCACAGCACATTATACACAGACAAATGCACTTACATGCACAGGAAGAAGAAGGTGAACTCCGGGGACCTGAGCGGGGAAGTGACACATGAGGATATCGGGTGCAAATTAGTGACACCCCGCACAGCACATTATACACGGACAATGCACTTACATGCACCAGGAAGAAGAAGGTGAACTCCGGGGACCTGAGCGGGGAAGTGACACATGCAGGATATCGGGTGCAAGGATCTTAGTGACTCCCCCCACAGCGCATTATACACGGACAATGCACTTACATGCACCAGGAAGAAGAGGTGAACTCCGGGGACCTGAGCGGGAAGTGACACATGCAGATATCGGTGGCGGATCTTAGTGACTCCCGCACAGCGCATTATACACGGACAATGCACTTAATGCACCAGGAAGAAGAAGGTGAACTCCAGGATCTGACGGCGGAAGCGACACATGCAGGATACGGGTGTCAGGATCTTAGTTACTCCCTCCGCACAGCGCATTATACACAGACAATGCACTCTACATGCACAGGAAGAAGAAGGTGACTCGGGACCTGAGCGGGGAAGCGAACACATGCAGGATATCGGTGCAGGATCTTAGTGACTCCCCGCACAGCGAATTACACAGACAATGCACTACATGCACCAGGAAAAAGAAGGTGAAACTCCAGGGACCTGAGCGGAGAGCCACACATGCAGGATATCGGGTGCAGGATCTTAGTGACTCCCCGCAACAGCGCATTATACACGGACATGCACTTACATGCACCAGGACGAAGAAGGGTGAACTCGGACATGAGCGGGGAAGCGAACACACCGGATATCGGGCGCTGGATCTTGTGACTCCCCGCCAGCGCATTATACACGGACAATGCACTTACATGTACAGGAAAGAAGAAGGGAACTCCGGGACCAGCGGGAAGCGACACATGCAGGATATCGGGTGCAGGATCTTAGTGACTCCCCGCACAGCGCATTATACACGGACAATGCACTTACATGCAGCAGGAAGAAGAAGGTGAACTCCGCAGACATCTAAGTAAATGTGCCCCAATTTAACAAACAATTGGAGATGAGGAATCTGTCAGCAGGTTTGACATCAACAACATCTCCTCATAGTAAAGAGGACTGTGAAAACGCATGACATCAACAACATCTCCTCATAGTAAAGAGGACTGTGAAAACGCACAGAGCACAGCAGTGTGAGGACACAACCCCAGTACACTCGGCGAAGCAACAAATCTGGAATATAAATATATATTTCAAAGTCCTACCGCTACTAACAACATACACAAGGTTACTGTTACACATCTCTCCAGGAACAATACCTAATATTGGCTGCAGAGAGCACAGAGCACAGCAGTGTGAGGACACGCCCCCAGTGCACTTGGAGAAGCTACAATCCTGGAATATAAATCCATAGTCCTGCTGCTACTAAAAATATACACAAAGCTATGATTACACATCTTTCCAGGGACACTGACTATCCCTGGCTGCAGAGAGCACAGAGCACAGCAGTGTGAGGACACGCCCCCAGTGCACTTAGATAAATTACAATCCTGGAATATAATTCCATATTTCAGTGTCCTGCTGCTTCTAACACAAAGGTGCAATGACCTCACAAACCAGATTGGAAAGTGCTTGTATATTTGGTTGTTCATAGAGAACATATTTAAATGGGTTAAAAACAATAACATAAGCTTTACTCACTGAACTAATCCATGATCTCCCTGTTCCATCACTGCCATAACCTCATATACCTCCTACATCCACACGACAGGTTGAGTTGGGTCAATAAGGTCGAGCACTGGCTGAGAGACACTTCCAGAAAACAAGGAATTGTGGCGACGCGGAAGATCAGGAAGGGTAAAACTACCTAAAAACGCCCCATTCACTGACTGCAAGCAGAGATCTTCAGAGATGAGGAAGTTCAAAGTTCAAAGTTTAGAAGAAAGTTGCGTAACTTTCCAGGAAATAACAATGAATCCCCAATCTTATCCTCCGGTAATTACATAGTAATAATATTCTACATGGGGGGGGGGGGGGGAAATAACAGATAGATACACCTGTCCTGATGAAGGTTATCGCCCCTGGAGGTCACTATACATCATGTGATTATATTATACACTAGAGTGTAATAAACCATAGGCAGCCCTGTAATGATAATACACTATCACCCCTAGAGGACATGTATACACAGTGTGATTAGATTATACACTGGAGCGTAATAACAGATTGATACCCATGTAATAACATATGTAATCACTCCCGGAGGACATATATACACCATGCGATTATATCATACAGTGGACCCTAAGAACACAAAGACAGCCGTGTTTTTGTATACATTACAGGCAGTCCCTGGGTTACGTACAAGATGGGTTCCTTGGGTTTGTACTTATGTTGAATTTGTATGTAAGTTGGAACTGTATATTTTATAATTGTAGTTCCAGACAATTTTTTTTTTGTCCCAGTGACAATTGGATTTACGAAATTTTTTACTGTAACGGGACCAAGGATTATGAATAAAGCTTCATTACAGACACCTTACAGCTGATCATTGCAGCCTGGGACTATAGTAACATCCGGAGAGGTCACCAGAGGTCACAGGGGCTAGAGGGGTCCGTCTGTAACTAGGGGTCGTCTGTAAGTCTGGTGTCCTTAAGTAGGGGACCGCCTGTATTACCCCTGGAGAACGCGTCATGTGATTATATCAAACACTAGAGTGTAATAAACCATAGGTAACGCTGTAAAGATAATACAATACACCCAATGGGGAGGGTTAATCAGAAGTATCTAAAAACAGAACTGTTCCAGATGCCAACCAATCACAGCTCAGCTTTCATTATCCCACAGCAGTTTAAAAAATGAAAGCTGAGCTCTGATTGGTGGCCATCGGAAACTAGAACAGTTTTGCTCTCCCCCAGTGGGATTATATCAAACACGGGAGTGAAATAACACCCAGACACCCCGGTAATGATATACGTTATCTCCCCTGGAGGACACATCGGGGCACATTTACTTACCCGGTCCTGTCACGATCCCGCGGTGCGTTGTCCGACGAGGATTCGGGTCTGCCGCAATTAACTAAGGTCGTGCGCCCGAGTTTCTACATCTGTCGCTGCTGCGCCGAGGTCCCCGGAGTTTACCATCTTCTTCACGGTGCATGTGAGTGCGTGATCTTGCGACATACCTTATATACTCGAGTATAAGCCGACCCCAGTATAAGCCGAGACCCCTAATTTTACCACAAAAACCTGGGAAAACCTATATATTTTTTACTTGAGTATAAGCCGAGTTTGGGTTTTCAGCACATTTTTTTGTGCTGAAAAACTAGGCTTATACTCGAGTATATATGGTTTTTTTTTGTTTTAATTTATAATATAGTATATAATTTTAGTATATAATTTAGTTTTTTTAATTCCGCGGTTTGTCCAAATCCGTAGGGTTGTCTGAAGTCCACGCCCCCCTGATTTCTGTCGCGTGCAAGCCGGCGCCAATGCGTCACAATCCGATCACGAGCGCCAAAAACCCCGGGCAATTCAGGGCAAATCGGAAATATTCGGGAAATCTGACTGATTCGCGGTCCGCGGACCCTTAGTAAGTGAGCCCCATCATGTGATGATAGTAAAGCCCAGCACAGATTGGTGGATATCATTCAGGCTCCTTCGCTGTCCATGGTGATGAAATAATCCAGAATATGCAAATTCCAGGTTATTTACACAGAATTTTACATTAATACAAGGTCTGATGCAAAAATATTGACACCCCGAGTGATAAATTTTGAAATATTTGCTATCGTTTCACCTTTTATTACTCTGTTTATATGAATTTGCTTGTATATGTACCCCGTGAGCTGTACAGCGCTGCAGACTGTGACGGCGCTATAAAAAATTTTTTTTTTAAATTATTTCTGACCGTATTTTTCGCGTACAATTTATAAGAAGGCAAACGTGCGGCTGCAGCGACGTTGCGTTGGTTTCCAGTTAATTAATGTGAAACATTGTGGCACTATGATACATTTTTACAATAAATCAGATGGAACCGGAGCCGTTCATAGAAATTGATAAAAAATTACAAAAAAATGGCGCAAACGGCTCCTGTCTATCAATATAAGTGGCTTTGTGACTTCACATACGGTTTTATTTAAAGGGGTGGGGGCCGAATACGGCGATATTTACCAGTATAGGAGCGATTACATGTTGGAAATACGGCGCGGTGCTGTATATTATATAGCGGAGGTTGTATATGTGACCCTACGTGTTATACGGGTGACACTATGGGGGGATATACGTTATTTATATAGAATTATTACATAGAGAGCGTAAAGATACGGATATTATAACATCACATATATATTACATGTACATACACAATACATAACATCTATACAGCCTGTGCCCATATATATATATATAGGTGACCCTATATCCTCTACATCAGCCCATATAGTGACACATGACAAAGATGACAATAGCAGGTATAACATATCCCCTCCTCCGCACATGGCCCCTGTCACTCCCATTACCCGTTATCCGGGCGCCGCTCCCGTCACCCAGATACGGTCGCCCCTGGCCGCTCCTATAGACAGCAGCTTGGCCTGTCACTCCAAATAACTGACAGCATCACTAACCAATCACAGGGGAGTATAAGAAGTGTGGGTGTTACATGCACCAATCACAGGGAGAGAAAGACGCCGGCTGGCCAATAGCTGCGCAGATGGGCGTGTCCGATGTTTGTTTTGGTTCAGCGTGAGAGACGGAGGCTGATGAGAGGCAGAGCGGAAGTGACGTCATACGCGGAAGAGAAGTGACAGCTCAGTCCCACGTGAGCGGCATGGAGGGGTAAGGGCTCGTGCACATTAGATCTGCGGTTCTTGGTGGATGGTTGTGTCTTTAAATCAGTCTGAGACTGATAGGAGGATTCTTTTATTGTGGAACTACAAGTTCCAGAATGCATTGCTCAGTCGGCGAGTGATGGGGGATGCTGGGAGTTGTAGTCCAATAGTCAGTGAAGCTCTGTAGAGTGTCTGCTGGTTCTCAGCGAGTTTCCTGAAGTCTGGGAGGTGACACTGATGCCATATGGTATCCTATAAGAAAGAAACCTAATCAGGGGTGAACCAAACCTGTCTGATGACTGAGGTGAGCCATAGAGAGACGCCCCCCATATATGTAATATATCAGGGAGTGTGAGCACCAGCTCCATCATAGCAGTAGTATAAAATGCATACAGCGAGCCGCCATGTGGTATAAAATGTATACAGCGTGCCGCCATGTGGTATAAAATGTATACAGCGTACCGCCATGTAGTATAAAATGCATACAGCGTACCGCCATGTAGTATAAAATGCATACAGCGAGCCGCCATGTAGTATAAAATGCATACAGCGTGCCGCCATGTAGTATAAAATGCATACAGCGTGCCGCCATGTAGTATAAATGCATACAGTGCCCCATGTAGTATAAATGCATACACGTGCCGCCATGTAAGTATAAAATGCTACAGCGTGCCGCCATGTAGTATAAAATGCATACAGCGGCCGCCATGTAGTATAAAATGCATACAGCGGCCGCCATGTAGATAAAATGCATACAGCGGCCGCCATGTATATAAAATGCATACGCGTAGCCCCCTGTATAAATGATACAGCGTACCGCCGTGTTATAAATAAATGCATACAGCGTCCGCCGTGTAGTAAAATGCCATACAGCGTACCCCGTGTGATAAAATGCATACACGTGCCGCCTGTAGTATAAATGCAACAGCATACCACCATGTAGTATAAAATGCATACAGCGTGCCGCCATGTAGTATAAAATATAAGCCCTGATATATATCACAAATACTGCTTATACATACAGCATATAGTATACAAACAGTATATACAGCACATAGAGAGAGAGCCAGGAGCAGGGTGTGGGTAGAGCAGAGGGAGGGGGTTGGAGTGGAGGGAGTTGGAGCAGGGAGCAGAGGGGGAGAGCCGGGAGCAGAAGGGAGTGTGATGTAGGCAGGAGCTTTGAGGTGAGGGATGCGGATGGGAGCTGGATGTCGACTGGATGGGGGGCGGAGATCAGTGGTGGGAGCTTGATGAGGGCGGTGATCGAGGGCGGGAGCTTGATGCTGGCCAGAGGGTGGAGATCAGTGGCGGGGGCGGGAGGACTGTGCCGCCTCCTCTTCCAGCAGGGGGCGCGCCGCCTGAAGTGAGTCTCTCAACTCGCCTCATGGCAGGTGCACCCCTGCGGGTGATGGTCTTATGGCCGCCCAAGGCTCATGGGCTGACCACTGCTGGCTATGATAGAAAGGTGTCATGACACAGGACATGGCCGCTCGCTGTGTATGGGAGGGAGAAGGGGTGTAGTCACAGAGGGGTCATGTAGATTCTCCAAAAACACTTGGGGGGGGGGGGCTGCGTATCCTCTTACTTCTTTTACTCTTCATTTCTTCTTTACTTGTGTACAATGCTAACCTTTATAGTACAGTGAGTGCTTTACTATCCAACCAGAAGCCTGCAAAGTATGAGGCAGTATCCTCTAATGCAATTTTTTTGAATGCTGATCTTTTCTTCATCTTCCCAGGTCTCCTGGATTTCAAGCGATCAGTTTATTTGATCTGAGTGTGTCGAGCTCGCTGTTCTCTGATCTTTCCCTTAATAATAACATCAAGTCAAAAGATGATTCATCAGGAGAGAAAGCGAAGCCTCCAGGTATAAAACTGCAGACCCCCATAGAGGCCGCCCAATGTCTCTATGTATCTGATCTAATAGAGGGCGTAGTAAGAAGTAGTGATCCATGATCTGCAGCTTGATGATGGGTCCCAGTGTTGCAATTTGGAATTACACATTCAGGTGGTCCCCTACTATACAGTTTCGACTTAAGAACAAACCTATGGAACCTACTTGTATGTAACCCGGGACTGCCTGTATTGTAGATCTTGACACATGTGGGAGGTTACATGGGCTTTGTTACCCTGGTTATTGGATGGAGGGGCATCGGAAAGAAGAGCCAGGGTCCATCACTGCCTGATTGTCAAATATGATCATTGTTTTCCTAGAAATAAATGAAGGAGAAGCAAAAACACCAAATATCCTGGAAATCTCTGACCGGATGAGCTGCTCGGCGTGTCAGTGCACATTTGACACTAGGGAGGAACAGGTAACGTCTGTGTATTGTCTCCGATCTCGTCTTGTACAAGTTTATAGTCAATCCCTTCTTGCTGTCCTGCAACTATCCTGTAGACAATCAGAAAGAAATAAGCTGAAGTGTAAAGTATGGTGGAAGTCTGAGCTATTTATGTAGATGGAAGTGGTTCGCAGATGACCCCAGACTCCCCGTAGACAATGTAGTGGAGCTGGAGTGTAATATCGATGCCATGGAGCAGCAGCCAGGACTATGTTTACCTAAGATTGTATTCCAGAAACTCTAGCGCCTGTCTCCAACTGTGATTTCTGTGTTTAAGAAAGAACATTACACCTTGGATTGGCATCGATTCAACCTGAAAAGGAGAATCAGAGGAGCAGCAGCGTTAAGTGAAGAAGACTTCCAGGACAAGACAAGGGCAGGTGAGGGTGGGGTGCTGGGGCACGAACAGGGGAAGGGGGGCAGGGGCAGGAGAGGGAAAAGAAGGGACATAAGAAGGGGAAGGGATGAAGAGAGAACAGGTTAAAGCTTAAAGGGAAACTGTCAGCAGCACTACCAGTATGTTGGAAAGCAGATTTACACCTTCCAGATCAGGTTTCTTTCATGGCCCAGCGTCGTGGTGTCATCTAAAGAATCAACTTTGTAGTGCGTTCTAAAATAGTTGTATAAAGTCATGGAACCAGAGATTAGCACTTAAGTCCAGCTCTCCCTCCTCAGAATACCCTTTTTCCTACAATTGATGGTCTTATGTCCAGGGACGTTTCTCCTGAAGTCTGGTGAATGATGTCAGTCACAGGACAGGGGTAAAGCTTGACTGCAGAGCTGAACTCTCCGCCTCCCTGACTTTATACATCCAGTTTAAATCTCACTTCAAAGTTCATTTTCTGGAGTGAGGAGCAATGATGAGATAGCTGTGAGGTTGAGGGGCAAGACGTGGGAGGAACGAGGGAGCGCAGGGTAAGACGTGGGGTGGACACGGGGTTGTGGGGCAAGATAAGGGGTTGAGGAGCAAGAAGTGGGACAGATGAGGGAGTGCGGGGTAAGACGTTGGGCGGATGAGGGAGTGCGGGGTAAGACGTTGGGCGGATGAGGGAGTGCGGGGTAAGATGTTGGGCGGATTGAGGGAGTGCGGGGTAAGACGTTGGGCGGATGAGGGAGTGCGGGGTAAGACGTTGGGCGGATGAGGGAGTGCGGGGTAAGACGTTGGGCGGATGAGGGAGTGCGTCACTATTCTGCTGCTGGTGCAGTCACTGTGTACATACATGACATTACTTATCCTGTACTGATCCTGAGTTACATCCTGTATTATACCCCAGAGCTGCACTCACTATTCTGCTGTGCACTTAACATCTTAACTGTTAAAACAGAAAAGGACACTGTCTTATCGCCCATCATTGGAACACGAGAGAAAATAGTAAGACCGAAAAAACCTGGACGGACGGAAAAGCAAGAAGAAACACCTGGTAAATATATTTAAAGAATAACAATATCTATGGAGCTGACGGAGATCGGTGAGTGCACTGCTCCGCAATATCTATGGAGCTGACGGAGATCGGTGAGTGCACTGCTCCCCAATATCCGTCAGCTCCATAGAGATTAATGGAGCAGAACGATCATGTGCGGCGTCTGCTCCATTAATCTGATGTATCCGATGGACCCCTGGTTTTCACAATCTGTGGGGTCTTAGCACTGAGACGCCCACTGATCAGCAAGTTAGGCCCTATCCTGTGGGTAGGGCCTAACTTTGGTTTGTGGGAAACCCCTTTTAAGAGATGTGTAATCATAGCTCTGTGTATGGTTTTAGTAGCACCAGAAATGTGAAATATGGATTTATATTCAAGGATTGCAGCTTCACAAAGTGCACTGGAGGCGTGTCCTCACACTGCTGTGCCCTGTGCATTATCCATCTCTTTCTACAGTCAGCATGGTGATTAACTGCTGACAGGTTCCTCATTATGATATGTCCCTATATATTTATACTGTGATTTGATGTGAATGTTTTCTGTCTGTTATCATTGACAGGTAGGGCTGGGCCCGGGGTCACATCTCAGAAGTTATTAGACGAGGATGATTCTGCCACAGAGGAAACCGAGAACAATACCCATCACCCCGCGGCTGCACTGGAAGGTAAAATGTCATGTATCTTCAGAATTATGATACCTTTGTATCTAGGACTGCACTGACTTCACCTGATCTTACATCTCCTGCTAGTTCAGTGTCAGGACACAGTACAAGCCGGAGTGCACAGCTACTACAGAGAGTTCAGCATTTTCCCCCTGGCAATCGTAAGCTGCTGGTCCTTTTTAATAGACTGGGATCTACAGACGTGACAACCCCTTTAAGGAGTATGTCTGAAATTAAAAGGGGGTTGCTGTCTAGGTATGATCAGTGGGGTCAGGGGAGCAGCACTGAGCCCCTGTACTTCTCTCTGATACAGCTAGCCCCATAGTGGTGGTTAAGGCTGGATGGTCAGTGCACGACCGTTCAGGAAAAACTTAGTATGTTATGAAACATAAACTCGTTTCATATCTTAGAAACTTTCCATCACTTTAATATTAAGGGGAATCTATCAGGTGAATTCCCTCTTTTATGTGAGCTGTCACCCATTTAGCTGTTAAAAAAATCTTTCCCGAAGTCATGTGAAAATGAGCAGAGAAGAGTCAGATTTTACTACAGATGAGTCAAGTTTAGCGACTGCAGGGGAGGGTTTCTTTAGATGCCACTATCTTCAGTTCTATAGGGCAGAGGATCAAGGTTCTGGTGTCATTTTAAAGATAAAATTCTCACCTTTCAAATACCGGGTTGTGATTCTGTAAGCTACAGAACCAGAGATACAGACAGTTATCTTTGGCCGCAACTCGCGTGTCCAAGGATGTATTTAATTGCCAGTATCTTTGATTCTGTAGATTACAGAACCACAAGCCTGAAGCGATCTGAAAGATGAGATGCTTTTCTTTAATACGACACATGAAGAATGTTTCTGGATACTACTGACGCTCCCCCTGCAGCCTCTAAACTTGATTCATGTTAGGTAAAATATGACTCATTTTCACGTGACTTTAGAGGAAATCTAGAGGTAAACAGGAGAGATTTCACATTAGAGGGAAGTTTAGAAGGACATTTCATACCCTACCTGACGAGCTGGTAGTTTATTGGGGTAAAATCTGGTGACTGAGTCCCTTTAAACCACCCACTTTCGTTATGATGACTCTCATCATGCATGGATGCTCAGGTGTTATCCTCTTGATCAGGTGATGAGCTGTGCAGGAACCGGAACATCTTGTTCACCTGCTGCAAGACTGGAGACACTGAGACCACCAGGCAGATCCTACAAGATCTTCTCCCCGGCGTCCCTGAAGACCCGTCTCTGCCCAGACTCTGTGCCGCGGAGGTTGTGCAGCGGCTGGTGAATGAGCCCCTGCCGGTGGGGGAGCGCACGCTGCTGCACGTAGCCGCCGCTGCAGGACACGGGGAGGTGGTGCGTCTGCTGATGGAGGCCGGCTGGGACCCCGTACTCAGGTATCTCCATATTAGTATTTATAGACTGGTCGTTACATATGATTTATACTTCTCTGTGGAATTTACAATTTTTCATCTTTTTCAGAGACTCCGCTGCAATATCTATGGAGCTGACGGAGATCGGTGAGTGCACTGCTCCGCAATATCTATGGAGCTGACGGAGATCGGTGAGTGCACTGCTCCCCAATATCCGTCAGCTCCATAGAGATTAATGGAGCAGAACGATCATGTGCGGCGTCTGCTCCATTAATCTGATGTATCCGATGGACCCCTGGTTTTCACAATCTGTGGGGTCTTAGCACTGAGACGCCCACTGATCAGCAAGTTAGGCCCTATCCTGTGGGTAGGGCCTAACTTTGGTTTGTGGGAAACCCCTTTTAAGAGATGTGTAATCATAGCTCTGTGTATGGTTTTAGTAGCACCAGAAATGTGAAATATGGATTTATATTCAAGGATTGCAGCTTCACAAAGTGCACTGGAGGCGTGTCCTCACACTGCTGTGCCCTGTGCATTATCCATCTCTTTCTACAGTCAGCATGGTGATTAACTGCTGACAGGTTCCTCATTATGATATGTCCCTATATATTTATACTGTGATTTGATGTGAATGTTTTCTGTCTGTTATCATTGACAGGTAGGGCTGGGCCCGGGGTCACATCTCAGAAGTTATTAGACGAGGATGATTCTGCCACAGAGGAAACCGAGAACAATACCCATCACCCCGCGGCTGCACTGGAAGGTAAAATGTCATGTATCTTCAGAATTATGATACCTTTGTATCTAGGACTGCACTGACTTCACCTGATCTTACATCTCCTGCTAGTTCAGTGTCAGGACACAGTACAAGCCGGAGTGCACAGCTACTACAGAGAGTTCAGCATTTTCCCCCTGGCAATCGTAAGCTGCTGGTCCTTTTTAATAGACTGGGATCTACAGACGTGACAACCCCTTTAAGGAGTATGTCTGAAATTAAAAGGGGGTTGCTGTCTAGGTATGATCAGTGGGGTCAGGGGAGCAGCACTGAGCCCCTGTACTTCTCTCTGATACAGCTAGCCCCATAGTGGTGGTTAAGGCTGGATGGTCAGTGCACGACCGTTCAGGAAAAACTTAGTATGTTATGAAACATAAACTCGTTTCATATCTTAGAAACTTTCCATCACTTTAATATTAAGGGGAATCTATCAGGTGAATTCCCTCTTTTATGTGAGCTGTCACCCATTTAGCTGTTAAAAAAATCTTTCCCGAAGTCATGTGAAAATGAGCAGAGAAGAGTCAGATTTTACTACAGATGAGTCAAGTTTAGCGACTGCAGGGGAGGGTTTCTTTAGATGCCACTATCTTCAGTTCTATAGGGCAGAGGATCAAGGTTCTGGTGTCATTTTAAAGATAAAATTCTCACCTTTCAAATACCGGGTTGTGATTCTGTAAGCTACAGAACCAGAGATACAGACAGTTATCTTTGGCCGCAACTCGCGTGTCCAAGGATGTATTTAATTGCCAGTATCTTTGATTCTGTAGATTACAGAACCACAAGCCTGAAGCGATCTGAAAGATGAGATGCTTTTCTTTAATACGACACATGAAGAATGTTTCTGGATACTACTGACGCTCCCCCTGCAGCCTCTAAACTTGATTCATGTTAGGTAAAATATGACTCATTTTCACGTGACTTTAGAGGAAATCTAGAGGTAAACAGGAGAGATTTCACATTAGAGGGAAGTTTAGAAGGACATTTCATACCCTACCTGACGAGCTGGTAGTTTATTGGGGTAAAATCTGGTGACTGAGTCCCTTTAAACCACCCACTTTCGTTATGATGACTCTCATCATGCATGGATGCTCAGGTGTTATCCTCTTGATCAGGTGATGAGCTGTGCAGGAACCGGAACATCTTGTTCACCTGCTGCAAGACTGGAGACACTGAGACCACCAGGCAGATCCTACAAGATCTTCTCCCCGGCGTCCCTGAAGACCCGTCTCTGCCCAGACTCTGTGCCGCGGAGGTTGTGCAGCGGCTGGTGAATGAGCCCCTGCCGGTGGGGGAGCGCACGCTGCTGCACGTAGCCGCCGCTGCAGGACACGGGGAGGTGGTGCGTCTGCTGATGGAGGCCGGCTGGGACCCCGTACTCAGGTATCTCCATATTAGTATTTATAGACTGGTCGTTACATATGATTTATACTTCTCTGTGGAATTTACAATTTTTCATCTTTTTCAGAGACTCCGCTGTT
Organism: Engystomops pustulosus; assembly: GCA_019512145.1. Lineage (NCBI taxonomy): Eukaryota > Metazoa > Chordata > Amphibia > Anura > Leptodactylidae > Engystomops > Engystomops pustulosus. The sequence goes on from WNYA01002260.1 coordinate 40,207, forward strand.
CTCTGTGGAATTTACAATTTTTCATCTTTTTCAGAGACTCCGCTGCCCAGACCCCATATTCCGTATCTGCTGACAAACGGACCCGGAATAGCTTCCGCAAGTACCGAGAGGAGAACCCCGACAAATACAACTACAGCAAGTCCCAGGTGCCGAACTGCTGGATGTATATTCCAGGATTGTAGCTTCGTGCAGTGCACTGCGTATGCCCTCACACTGCTGTACTCTGTGCTCTCTGCATTTAGCTGCTCCGTAGCCCCTGCCCTCTGCAGTAAGTGGCTGCTGAAGTATTTCACCAGAGGCTTATTACAGCTTTCACTCTGAGCAGCGGGAAGGGTATGTGGAGAAGCTCAGTGCACAGAGCACAGCAGGGTGAGGACATTCCTCAGTGCACAGAGCACAGCAGGGTGAGGACATTCCTCAGTGCACTTTGAGAAGCTATTTTTATTCGTGCACTTATCCACAGTGGTTACAAGTTTGGGAAGAGGGGGGGGCTCAAAGCCCCTGATGTGTAGAGAGTGGAGCACTTGTGTTCCTTAAACTTCTATGGAGCTGCATGTCCTATCAAGCTGAATGGGGCACAGATGGCGTCCTCTAGACTTGTCCTCTAAAATGTAATAGGTCTAGGAGTCCTCAAAAAGAACCTTCCCTTTAAATGAACTCGCCCAAAATAAATATTTCATTAGAACGATTATTAAAAAGCACTGCCCTTATTCCTAAATGGTTCTCCTCCATACCTGCATTGCTAAAAAAAAAAGTCATGTAAAAAAAATGTATAAACTTGCAACTTGCCTGATTTCTGCATATAAAATTTTACTTGCCCCGCCTCCCCTTGTTCCTGATTGACAGGTTTCACTGCTCGGACATGCTGCTGTGTGGAACATAGAGAGAGCTCCAGGGGGATGTCATCTAAGTGCCTTTACATACATGGGTTAGATGTTGCAAATGTATCTGATCACATGAAATCACAGCAGCCTATTTGGAGGAAGGGGAGAAGTTTATTGAGGGTTCTGTGATTTCATGTGATCAGACACATACATGGGGTAGACACGGGGAGGAGTAGATGGGAGGGGCAGGCAGAGCTGGACACGCCCCCACTGATTGCAGGTAGTGTAAAATAATAGATTTATGGGGATGTTAAGGAAACAATTTTTAGGTAAAATAAGTGTGTAGGGATCTATGGGAACCTGTCACTAGTTGTATTTAGGTCTCAAATTTTGTTTGTTTTTCCCACTTTTTTTCCCATCACATTATTTGTCCCCAAACTCCACACTGGACCCTCCTGACTGCGCCGTCCTGACTGTAGATCCCTGGACCAGTATCTGAGGAAGTGGAGGCGCACAAGGCCGAAAAGAAGCGCATCCAGCGGGCGCAGAGGAAGCAGAAGGAGAAAGAAGAGAAGGAGGAGAGGCTGCGGAGGGAGGCCGAGGAGGCTGAGAAGAAGAGGTTCGCAGCTCTGAGTGACCGTGAGAAGGTAAGTTCTGCCTGTGACCTCACACATCGCTGACTCTATGTATCGTCAATGGTAACATGTTCCAGTGTTACTGCTGCAGTGTTATTAGAGTCTCTCCAATTATAACCTGCAGAGAGAACGGGAATAGAGGCTGATAATGTGAGAGGAGGTGTCTGGGTGGTGCCCTGCAATCCCTACACCAGGGGCTTCCCTGTGCACATTCACTGATGGCAAAGTGGTAGGAAGAAGGGTTCAGCACTCGCCCCTCCCCTCTCCATTGGTAATATTGCTCCACGGCCGTTCTATCCTTTTCCCGTGTCCGGTGCCGTGCGTGTGAGGTGCCGGGCTCCTACAGCCGTCTATGGGGACGTATATATACAACAGCTGTGTGAATCGGGCCATAGGGCACATCCTTGACTAGAAGCAATAGGACCCCGGTTCATGTGGATTCAGCCGTCTTATTGCGGAAAGGTTATTAATATGCAAAGTTGGGAAAACAACTTTTAACAGAGTTGAGTGGTCTTCACTGGGGGCTGCGCATTGTACAATCTACAAAAGGAATGGAAAGGGGTTTAACACTTGCTTGTTGAAGGTGGGTGGGGGGCGCTAGGGTTGATGGGCACTAGGTAGCCTAAGATGCCCAACATGGCATGGGAGATCTGGCCAAGATTGGGCCATTGACCCTCCGCTAGGTCTGAATGGAGCGGTGCCTGCAGCCTATGTATTTCCTAATGTCACTAACGATGGAGATCTGCACACACTTTGGCTGCATGGTGCGTCGTACGGGAGCGGTATGTGCGGCACCGTTCCGTACCCGGGGAAAAGATGAGACATGTCCTATCTTTCCCCGTAATATGTCGCCATGCGCCATGTTTCTCTATGAAGAGGGGCAGCACTCCCCAGCCCCCCCATCCCCGCCCTCCCCGCCTCCTCTGCCGGGCCCCGCTGTGCTACGGTACCGCGGGCACATGGTCGTGTGAATGTAGCTTTTCTCTGTACATAATTTCTGGTGTGACCCGCACGTCTTCTCTTACGTTGCAGAGAGCCATCGCAGCGGAGCGCAGGTTCGCCACACAGCTGACCCTCACCAACGACACAGCTGGGACCAATGTCAGGTAAGGGGTCTCTGCACGCCCTGTATGGTGCTTGAGCGAGTGACTGAGGTTACAAGACCCTTCTACGTGGCACATGTCTTACAACGCCTTAGGCAGCAGGTTCTTCATTTGACTGTCGGACCCCACATATGAGCGCGTTATCTCTTTACATTGTAAACTGTGCACAACCTCTTACCCACCAGGTACAGTGCGGGGTCATGGAGGGAGCTCAGGGACAGGCACTCCGATGAGATGAGCATCTTATCCTCTGTCCTGTAGATGAAGACTTGCATTCTGCTTTGTGTTGTAGGCGCTGCTGGCAATGTGGGGAATCGCTTTTAGGAAAGATTCCATTTGAATACCTGGAGTTTTCCTTCTGCACCACCCGCTGCTTACAAGAACATCGGCGCAGCCAGGCCGCCAAATCCCAGAAGTAGCTGCGGTGATCAAATCCAGAGGAGGCCGTGCAATACCAAGAAAGCAGCGCCGGCAGCTTCCTAGCCTCCGGCTCCTTGACCTGTAACCAGCAGAGTGTGTGCACAGTATCCCTGGTGCTCTGCTCTGAGATGGACGGGGGGCGGCTGTCATCATTCCTGGCGTCTGTGATGATGTAATTTCTGCCAAACATTCCTCAGTGTCTGATCACACAGAGGCATCTTGGAGACTAACACTACACCAGTGCTTCTCATATGGAGCGGTTATGGACTGTTCTTGTAATATCTGTATATAATATTCTATGGCCCCCCACCCCTCTTCCTCCAGCGATCAGATAAGTGGAGACAGTCCAAAATCATCTCTATCATCTTCACCACAACAGTGGGCACAAATATATGAAATAAAAGTTTTTAAAGGAGAAGTTGCAGAGGTGCAGAACTCTACAATCACTTCTATACGTATTATATGGATGTTTGTCCTAGTCCAGCACTGGATGGGAGTCCTTGCATCAAACAGAAATATGATGCAAGAACTCCCTGTCTGCTAACCAAACTGCAGCACCGGTACTGTAAGACCTGTTAGTGTTGGTGCTGCTGTTCAGCCGGCAGACAGGGAGTCCTGTCCAGTGCGAGGCGTAGAGGCGTTGGGATCCAACCAACATCCGGTTTGGTTTCCACAGGATGAACAGGTTTGTCTGCAGCCACCCTAGGTATTATCCCTGGAGAGATGTGTCATTATGCTTCTGTGTATGTTGCTAGTAGCAGCTGTGCTGTGAAATATGGATTTCTATTATAGGATTTTGGTTTCTCCAATTGTTCTGGGGCCATGTACTCATGAGATGAGATGCACGGCTCTGCTAGGAGTAAGCTTGTAGTTGAATACTACAGTACTCACTCTGTATGAAGGGAAGCACAGAGCACAGCAGTGTGAGGATACACCCCAGTGCACAGAAACTACAATCCTGGAATATCAAAATCATATATCACAGTCCTGCTGCTACTAACAGCATACACAAAGGTAAGAATACACATCTCTCCAGGGACAATACCTAATAGTTCTCCCTCTAAGAACGTGCGTTGGTCCACAATGTGGCAGGAGATCTGACCCAGTATTTAATGACCAATTACAAATCGGATAACAAAGTGCGAAACAAAAAAACAGAAGAAATTGCCTTGAAAAAAAAAAACAAAAACCACATGATGATTTAGTGATTCACATTCTTGTGGTGCTGGAGCCGCTGTCTCAGCTGCTCTCTGGGATGTCCCTGATCTTAATACATAAAGTTCTGGATCCATCAATTCTCTGACTCCAAAGATCACAACATATACAAGTGCATTACATGAGTGTCCGAGGCTTCCCCCGATTTATTTCCCCACATTAGTCCCATTCAGGATGGGTTTATCCAGGAACATGACCAAAGGCTTCTCCGGTGCAGTCTCCAGTTCCAGTAGCGTAATGTTATTTATCTGTGAGGTACTTAGAATAGTTCCTGGCACATAAAGAGTTACTTGTGGGCCTTTTACAGGCCAATAACGCCCAAGGTTAAAGCCATTTATCCAGACTTGTCCCTGGAGAGAAAAATAAGATATAGTAACCATACATAGCACTTTACTCCAGAGCTGCACTCACTATTCTGCTGGTGAAGTCACTGTGTACATACATGACATTACTTATCCTGTACTGATCCTGAGTTACATCCTGTATTATACCCCAGAGCTGCACTCACTATTCTGCTGCTGGTGCAGTCACTGTGTACATACATGACATTACTTATCCTGTACTGATCCTGAGTTACATCCTGTATTATACTCCAGAGCTGCACTCACTATTCTGCTGCTGGTGCGCTGGTGCAGTCACTGTGTACATACATGACATTACTTATCATGTACTGATCCTGAGTTACATCCTGTGTTATACCCCAGAGCTGCACTCACTATTCTGCTGCTGGTGCAGTCACT
>WNYA01002261.1:0-18392 GCA_019512145.1 Engystomops pustulosus
CCCCCCTCTCCCTCCCTCTCTTCCCTACCCCCCTTATTTTTCACTTCTGGATGTTTGGTTAAACTGTGATTTTGTTGAGACCGCAATAGTCTATGCAAGGACGGAGTGACCCGTCCTTCTTGGTCACAAAGAAAAAACCTGCACCAGCCGGAGAAGAGGACTTACCTATAAATCCCTTCGCAGGTTTTCTTGGATATACTCCGACATGGCTGTGGTCTCTGATACTGAGAGCGGGTACACACGGCCCCGTGGGGGGGAAGTGCCCGGCAGCAGATCCACAGGACAGTCGTAGGGACGGTGAGGTGGCAACCTCTCGGCTTGCTTTTTTGAGAAGACGTTACGAAAGTCCTTATAAAATGCCGGAAGACCCTCCAGGGCCTTGAGAGTCACAGAAGAAGCCAGGACATGCACTGTAAGAGGCAAATTCACACAGCGAGACTGGCAGTTAGGTCCCTACCGAAGGATCTCCCCCGTCTTCCAGTCAAGAATGGGTGCGTGGAACTGCAACCATGGTAGACCCAACAGGATGGAGGACGTGGAACGTGGTAGCACATAAAAGGACAGTCTCTCCTTGTGCAGCACACCGACTTGCAAGGTCAGAGGCTTGGTGCAGTACTGGACCGGGTCAGAAAGGATTTGACCACTGACAGAGGAGATGACCAGTGGCTTCTCTAGGTGAATCACAGGGATGTGATGCAGGGAGACCAGAGCGGCATCCATGAAGTTCCCTGCGGAACCTGAGTCCAAGAAAGCAGAAACCTGGATTCAGGTGCCGGTGCCAATGCTGAGAGGCACCGGTATCATCAGGCGTGGAGAAGCTTTGCTTACACCTAGGGACGCTTCTCCCAAGGTGCTGGCGTTTCCCGGAGACTGGGGACGGATAGGACTGGACCCCAGGAAGTGTTCAGGACTGGCACAGTAGAAGCAGAGGTTTCCCTGACGTCTTCTGATACGCTCCTGGGAAGAGAGTCTAAGCCTGTCCACCTCCATAGGCTCCTCTACAGAAGGTACAACTGGAGACAGAAGCGGCCTTTGAAAAACAGGAGCCAGGCGAGGAGGACATCGTGGGCGGACCTGTGGTTGTTCTAGACGTAACTCTTCAGCACGCTCCCTAAATCGCACATCAATCCGGGTGGCCAAGGTGATAAGCCCACTCAGGGTAGACGGCAGGTCCCGAGCGGCCAGAGCATCCTTAACATGAGAGGAAAGTCCCTTTTTAAAGGCTGCGGACAAGGCCGCATCGTTCCAGGACAGGGTACGGAATTGGACTGCATATTCTCCCACGGATGAATTCCCCTGGCGAAGATTCAACAGCGAAGTCTCAGCAGAAGAGGCCCGTGCAGGCTCCTCAAAGACGGACCGGAACTCTGCCAGAAACGCGGTGAGATTATCCGTGATCAGGTCACCTCTGTCCCAAAGAGGAGTAGCCCAGGCCAGGGCTTTTCCAGAGAGAAGACTGACGATGAATGCCACCTTGGATCGCTCCGTGATGAACTGAGACGGCATAAACTCAATGTGCAGGGAGCACGTCTTCTGATACGCTCCTGGGAAGAGAATCCCCTGCATAACTTGAAGCCCCTGCATAACTTGGGATTGCCATCAAACTTGCCGGGCATAGACAGCTGTAGCCTAAGTTCAGCGACAGGAGGGCAGACCGGGGCAACGGGAGCTTCTGGAGCAGCCTCAGGAACCTGTTGTTGCTGCTGGGTGGCTAGCAGCTGCTGCAGCATGGCGGTAACCTGTTCCAGCTGTTCCCGTTGAGCGGCAATCTCTCGGGATTGCTGGACCACGAAGGTAACCAGAGATGGTCGAGTGGGAAGAGGCACCTCGGCGGGATCCATGGCCGGATCTTACTGTCAGGCTTAGAGGTTGTGGATCCTCTGGACCACTGCGGACAATGGCATAAGCCACTAACTGGGACCGGAGTCTAAGTGGCACCCGGTTTTCACCAGAGCCCGCTGCAAAGCGGGTTGGAGTTGCTGCGGTGTGGTACCATCAGGTCATTCCACAGGCGTGACTTGTCCGCAGTGGCAGCCAAGGTCGAGGTATAGAAACGGCAGGCAATCTCGTGGTCGAGGACAGGCAGAAGGTCAGCACAGGCAGCACAGGATTGGAGTCAGAGTCATAGCAACAGGTCAGGGCAGGCGGCAAAGGAGCGAAGTCAGAAACGGAACCAGGGTCACAACGGGAAATCTCAATAACAGCACAAGGCATCAAATACAGCTTTCTCTAGGGCGCAAGGCACAAAGATCCGGCAAGGGTAACAGGAAGAGGCAGGGTTAAATAGATTAAGGGGGAAAGGCCAGCGCCAATTAGCGGCTCGCTGGCCCTTTAAATTTGCAGAAGCTGCCGCTCGCGCGTCCTAGGTGTCGGGGACGCGCGCACACAGCCGAAGAGGACGGAGCAGCAGCAGCTGGAGCCGAAGCAGACGCTCCAGGAGCCAGGGCACGTAAGTGGTGCTTGCGGCGCGCTGGCGGGGGACAGAAGGCACGGGTGGGTCGCGGGACCACCCGTGACAGAAGCGTCCAGTTGGTTGATGAGAAATGCGTTGTCTTATTATGTTTTTATGGTTTTAACTTTTGTAATAAAATAACAATTTAAATGCCTTTATTTTAAATTTGGTGGCGCTGGAGCGAAAGTCCATTTTTATTCCTTTAAACCACCCGGAAAGAATCTTCTTCCTCTCGGGATACCTTCATATTGCTTACAACCAGCGTTCCCTGCCAGCAAGGACTGGGCAGCACCCAGGATACATATTTTTCCTCACATTTATTTGCAGCAGGAAGCTCCTGTTTTTCTTCTCTTCCTTTTATTTACAAATGTGGGTTAATGTATATTCAATTGGGGGATGGTATGGAGGATATATTGAAACTATAGAATCTGTGATGTTATCATCCACATCAGTTGCACCTCCTCCCCATCGCTGCACAGGATGCCTCGTACCTCCTGCTGTAACATGGCTGCTGCTCCGCTCATAGCAAAATCCAGAGCACTAAGTTTAAGTATAACCCAGAAACCTCATGTCAGAGTCTGGGAGCAGCGGCAGAACATGCTGGGTGGAGGAGCAATCAGCAAACTAAGGCTACATTCACACTGCCGCATGGGGGAAGTATATACGGCCAATATACGTCCCCCATAGACGGCAATGGGCACACGTGCGGCACTGTACCACTCCGTACTGTGGCCGTGCGCCATATATCCCTGTGGAGAGGGGCGGGGGTGATCACCTCCTCCGGTTTTCCTAGCGCGCTGCCGTGTGCATCTATAGCTTTATACTGAGGATGTGTCGTATGTCTGGGAGTGTAATGGTGTGATATACTAGACCTGACATGAGTGGAAGGCTGTGAACTTCTGAAGGAAGATGTGGGAGCCCATAGCCTTGTCACTACTGCCCGTGCTCGGAAACCCGGGTAACAAAGACCATCCCATAGGGCAGTGATGGCGAACCTTTTAGATACAGAGTGCCCAGACTACAACCAAAACCCACTTTTATGTTGCAAAGTGCCAACATGACAGTTTGAGCAGTAACCTATTGATCTCTGCTGTATCACAAGTTTCAATCGTATTGGCGTCCTGAGGACACCAATACAATAGAAAGCAGGAGACATTCGAATTGTAGCTTCCCTCCAGGGCCCCCTGAACAGGAAGAATCAGGAGACCCAAAGCAGGAGCTCCAATGATAATCCATCTCTGCCCACACCTTCTCGCTCCTCCTGTAGTCCTGGCAGCCAAGTCGGTGTCACTTTCAAATAGCAGTGAGCGTGGCGCGTCCTGGTGGTCTTGGACTGAAGGAGGAAGCCTTGAGTCCTATCTGGTAAATTCTGTGCTGGTGCTCACAGAAAGGGCTCCGCGTGCCACTTCTGGCACCCGTGACATAGGTTCGCCACCACTGCCAGAGGGTGTATGCATCAATGAATTTTGTAATTTGCATAAAGTGTGTTCAATGTGAACACCTCATGTATGACCAGGCACCTGCAGAGTAACCATGAGACACAAAAAATCCTGGAAACATCTAAGGCTGCCCTGATACTTCAGTGGGCCCAGTCACAAGGCCACCTGTCTCCCAGCTAAGGGAAGAAGTGACGACACCAGCAGCACCGCCATCACCAAGCCTGTCTACACCCTTCATTCAGTTTTTGATCCCCCAATTTGTGGAAAGAAAGCTAAAGTTTGGTCTATGACATGCACATGCTCAGGTCCTGAATAGGAATTCCATTCAGACTGGTGGAGAAAGCACTGGCATGGACGTTACTCCTTAACTCCTTAACTGCCCACTGGGTTAGTGTAAGGCAGGAGGCGCTCTGGCTCACATTCTGCCCCTACGCAGGATTATCAGACATTACTCCCTGCCTGCTGTTGCCTCATCCAGTCAGTGCAACACCCACACCACCACTTTGTGGAGAGCCACTAAGAAATGGCAGTAGGCCATGCGAAAACTCATCTGTCTGGGCGTAGACCACACATCACTGGGGAAGCTGCGGACTGGGATCCAGGAGAAGACTGATAATTGATTTCTACCACTGACAATGGCCAGAGCCTAGTGGATACACGTCCAATATATTGACCATCTGTTCAAATTAATGGTGGAAAGATCCCAGGCAAACTATCCAGACGAATCTGCTGCTTAAAGTGAATCTCGTGGGATACACTTCAGTGGTGGATACAGTCTAGGACACCTCAGTGGTGGATACAGTCTAGGACACCTCAGTAGTTGGATACAGTCTAGGACACCTCAGTGGTGGATACAGTCTAGGACACCTCAGTGGTGGGTTACAGTCTAGGACACCTCAGTGGTGGATACAGTCTAGGACACTTCAGTGGTGGATACAGTCTAGGACACCTCAGGGTGGAATACTCTAGACACCTCAGTGGTGGATACCTTCAGACGCCTCAGTGGGGATACATCTGTACCCTCATTGGTGGGATACGTCTAGGACCCTCATGGTGGGAAGTACAGTCTAGGACACCTCATGGTGGATACAGTCTAGGACGCCTCAGTGGTGAATACATTCTAGGACACCTCTTGGTGGGATACATTCTGGACCCTCAGTGTGGAATACAGTCGAGACAACCTCATGGGTGGATACCGTCTAGGACGCCTCATGGGGTGGGATACGTCTAGACACCTCAGTGGTGGATACGTCTAGGACTCCTCAGTGGTGGATCCGTCTAGACACCTCAGGTGGGATACAGTCAGTACACCTCAGTGGTGAATACGTTCAGCTAGGATACAGTCTAGATCCGCAGTGGTAGATACAGTCAGATACTCATGGGGGATACGTCTAGGACACCTCAGGGTGGGATACAGTCATACACCTCAGTGGTGGGATACAGTCCTAGGACACCTCAGTGGTGGGATACGTCTAGACACCTCAGTGGTGGGATACAGTCTAGGACATCTCCGTGGTGGATACAGTCTAGGGCACCTCAGTGGTGGCATACAGTCTAGGACACCTCATTGGTGGATACAGTCTAGGACACCTTAGTGGGGGATACAGTCTAGGACACCTCAGTAGTGGGACAGTCCTAGGACACCTTAGTGGTGGAAACAGTCAGGACCCTCAAGTGGGATACAGTCGACCCTCGTGGTGGTACAGTCTGGGACACCTCAGTGGTGGGATACAGTCTGGGACAACCTCAGTGGTGGATTCAGTCTAGGACACCTCATGGTGGGATACCAGTCTGGGACACCTCAGTGTGGATACATCGTAGGACAACCTCACTGGTGGGAGTACAGTCAAGGACCCCTCAGTGGTGGGATACAGTCTAGACACCTCATGTGGTGGATACATTCTTGGACGCCTCAGTGTGGATACAGTCTAGGACACCTCAGTTGATGGGATACAGTCTGGGACACCTCAGTGGTGATACAGTCGTGGACACCTCAGTGGTGATACAGTCAGGACACCTCAGTGGGGTGATCAGTCTAGGACACCTCAGTTGGGGGATCGTCAGAACCCCTCTTGGTGGATACATTCTAGGACACCTCATGGGGTGATACAGTCCGAGGATACCTCAGTTGTGTGATACGTCTAGACGCCTCAGTGTGGACAGTCTAGAGGATGTTCCTCATGTGATCATTCTAGAACACCTCATGGTGGATACATTCTAGGAACCCAGTATTGGATCATCTACGACACCTCAGTGTGGGATACAGTCTGACACTCAGTGGTGGATACAGTCAAGGCCACCTCAGTGGTGGGATACAGTCTAGGACACTTTCAGTGTGTGGATACAGTCTAGGACACCTCAGTTGGTGGATACAGGATAACCTCAGTGGTGATACAGTCTGGACACCTCAGTGGGGGATCAGTCTAGGACACCTCACAGTGTTGGATACAGTCTAGGACACCTCAGTGTGTGATACAGTCTAGGACAACCATGGTGGGATACATTCTATGACACCTCAGTGGTGGATACAGTCTAGGACAACCTCAGTGGGGGGATACGTCTAGATACCTTAGTAGTTGGATACAGTCTAGGAACACCTCAGTGTGATAAGTCTAGGACTGGGAACGAGTCTGGACACCTCATGTGGGATACAGTCTGGGACACCTCAGTGGTGGATACGTCTAGGACACCTCGTGGTGATACAGTCTAGGACCCTCATGGTGGATGACAGTCTAGACACCTCATGGGGATACACTAGGGCACCTCATGGTGGATACGTCTATGACAACTCAGTGGCTGGATACAGTCTAGGACACCTCATGGTGGATACAGTCTAGGACCTCTGGTGGATACATCTAGGACTCGCATGGTGGAACAGGTGACGTTGGGATAAAGTCTAGGACACCTAGTGTGGGATACGCTAGATACTCAGTAGTTGGATTCAGTCTAGGACATCAGTGTGGGACTCGTGGACCCTCAGTGGTGGGATCAGTCAAGGACACCTCACGGGTGGGATACAGTCTGGGACACCTCAGTGGTGGATACAGCTAGGACACCTCAGTGGTGGATACAGTCTAGGACACCTCATGGTTGATACAGTCTAGGACCCGTCAGTGGGGATAAGGTCTCTGACACCATGGGATCATCAAACCTCAGTGGTTGAATACAGTCTAGGAACCCGTCAGCGGTGATACAGTCTAGGATACCTCAGTAGTGGATACAGTCTAGGACAACCTCAGTGGTGTATAAGTCTAGGACACCTCAGTGGGTGGATACAGTCTAGGACACCTCGTGGTGGGATCACTCTAGAGATACGCTCAGTATTGATACAGCTAGGAACCTGTGGTGGGATACCGTCTAGGACCCTCAGTGGTGGGATACACTCTAGGACACCTCAGTGGTGGATACAGTCTAGGACACCTCAGTGGTGATACAGTCTATGGACACCTCAGTGGGGGATACAGTCTGGACACCTCAGTTGTTGGATACAGTCTGGAACCTCTGGTGGATACAGTCTGGAACACCTCAGTGGTGGATACAGTCAGGCCCCCCGTGGTGGTACAGTCTAGGACACCTCAGTTGGGGAATCAGTCTAGGGCACCTCAGTGGTGGATCCAGTAGGACAACTCAGTGGTGATCACTAGGACACCTCGTGGTGTACAGTCTGACCCCCTCAGTGTTGGATACAGTCTAGACGCGCCTTGGTGGGATACAGTCTAGGACGCCTCAGGGTGTGGATAAAGTCTAGACACCTCGTGTGGGATCAGCTAGGATACCTCAGTAGTTGGATTCAGTCTAGGACACCTCAGTGGTTGGATACAGTCTGGACACCTCAGTGGGGGATACAGTCAAGGGACACCTCACTGGTGGATACAGTCTGGGACCTCAGTGGTGGATACAGTCTAGGACACCTCAGTGGTGGATACAGTCTAACCTCAGTGTTGATACAGTCCTAGGACACACCACTGGGGGATAAGTCAGGACACTCAGTGGTGGATCCAGTCTCTGACACCTCAGTGGTTATACAGCCTAGGAACACCTCAGTGGTGGGATACGTCTAGGATCCTCAGTAGTTGGAACAGTCTAGGACACCTCATTGGGTGATAAAGTCTAGGACACTCAGTGGGTGGGATACAGTCTAGGACCCCTCAGTGGTGGGATAACAGTCTAAATTACCTCAGTATTGGATACGTCTAGGACACCTCTGTGGTGGGATACAGTCTAGGACACCTCAGTGTTGGGATAACAGTCTAGACACCTCAGTGGTGGGATACATCTAGACACCTCAGTTGTGGGATCATGTCTAGGACACCTCAGTGTGGGATAGAGTCTAGGACACTCAGTGTGGGATAGAGTCTAGGACACCTCATGATGGATACAGTCTAGGACACCTCAGTGGTGATACATCTGGACCTTAGTAGTGGATACAGTCTAATACACCTCAGTGATGGTAACAGTCTAGGACACCTCATTGGAGGGATACAGTCTAGGACAACTCAGTGGTTGATACTACTCAGACTCCTCAGTGATGGAACGTCCTACAGTCTGGGACAGAACCCCGTGTGGTACAGTCTTAGCACCTCAGGGTGGGATCAGTCTAGGACCCTCAGTGGTGGGATACAGTCCTAGGACACCTCATGGTGGGATACTAGTCTAGGACACTCAGTGGTGGATCAGTCTAGTCCTGTGGTGATCACAGTTGGACATCTCATGGTGGGATACAGATAGGACACCTCAGTGGTGGGATACCAGTCTAAGACACCTCAGGGGTGGATACATCTCGAGACATCAGTGGTGGAGAGATTCAGTGACACCTCAGTGGTGGGATACAGTCTAGGAACACCTCAGTGTGGGATACAGTCTAGGACACCTCAGTGGTGGGATACAGTCTAGGACTCCTCAGTGGTGGGATCATCTAGGACTCCCAGTGATGGATGCACTCTTGGACACCTCATGATGATACAGTCTAGGACACCTCAGTGGGAGATCAGTCTGGACCCTCAATGGTGGGATACAGTCTAGACTCCTTAGTGATGATACATCTGGGATAACTCAGTGGTGGATACGTCTGGACCTCAGGTGGATACAATCTAGACAACTCAGTGGTGGGATACAGTCTAGGACCCCTCATGATGGAATACAGTCTAGGAACCTAGGACCCTAGTGATGGATACAGTCTAGGACAACGTCAGTGGTTGATACAGTCTTGGACAACTCAGTATGTCGGATACAGTCTAGGACCTCTCAGTGATGGATCGCGGAACTCCTGAGGGATACAGTTTCCTGGACCCTCAGTGGTAGGATACGTCTAGGACACCTCAGTGGTGGGATACAGTCCTATGACACCTCAGTGGTGAGATACATATCTAGGACACCTCAGTAGTAGGATACAGTATAGGACACCTCAGTGATGATCAGTCTTGGACACCTCAATGGTGGATACAGTCTAGGACTCCTCATGATTGGGATACAGTCGGGGAACCATCAGTGGTGGATCAGTCTAGGATACCTCAGTATGGGATTCATTCTGGGACACCTCAGTGGTGGGATACAGTCGTGGACAGCTCTGGTGGGATACAGTCTATACAGGCACAGCCACTCAGTAGTGGGATACAGTATAGGACACCTTAGTGGTGGGATAAGTTGGACACCTCAGTGGTGGGTACGTCTGGACACTCAGGTGGGATCCTCTGGGCAACCTCAGTGGTGGGATACAGTCTGGACACCTCAGTGGTGGATACTACAATCTGGGACACCTTAGTGGTGGGATACAATCTAGGACAACCTCGTGGTGGGTACAGTCTATGACATCTCAGTGGTGGTATACAGTCGGACTACCATTGGTGGATCGTCAGAGTACTCAGTGGTGGATACAGTCTAGGACTCCTCAGTGGTGGATATAGTCTAGGACACATCATGTGGTTGGTTTACAGTCTAGGACACCCATCGTTGTGGATAGAGTCTAGGACACCTCAGTGGTGGATACAGTCAGGACATCTCAGTGGTAGGATATAGTCTAGGACACCTCAGTTGGTTGAATACGTCTAGGACATCTCAGTGGGGCGATACAGTCTAGGACACCTCAGTTGGTGGGATACCGTAGACACCTGAGGATAATGTATTCTTTTTATATGTCAACAGTTTTAAACCCAGGAAGAGGTACGGCGCCGCCTCCGAACCTCTAAGATAGATCAATCACCTGGGCAGATGGCTACACCCCCGGGTCTGCATGAATTATGTGCGGTGATATGACAAAACGTTATTTTTAATATTTGAAGATTCACTGAGGCCTGGTTATGTCCACAGGACTGGCGCTAGCAATGTGGTACCAATATACAAAAAAGGATCAATAGCAATCCTAGAAATACAACCAGTATCTACACTGCGGTTGGCGGGAAAATATTTGAGGGTTTATTAGAGATGCTATCCGGAGTATCTCACGTGCACAACCTTATAACCCACGCGTCAGCAGGTTTATGAGAGATCGGTCCTGTCAGACTAATCTGATTGGTTTCTACGAGGAGGTAAGTCAAGATGGATCTGGGGGACGCTGTGGATGTTGATATCTGGACTTTTCAAAGCATTTGACACCGTGCCACATAAAAGTTGGTATATAAAATGAACTGCTGAACAGGAGAAAAATCTGTGTATTTGGGTAAGTAATTGCTTAGTGATAAACAAAGGGTGTGTCATTAATGCACATTCTCAGATTGGTTGATGTTACCAGTGGAGTGCCACAGGGTCATTATTGGGGCCACTCCATTTAATATTTTTTATTATGACCTTGTTAGGGTTTACACAGTCAAGTTTCAATATTTGCAGATGATACTAAGCTGTTTAAAGTAATAAATACTGAGGTCATAGTTTACTATTACAGAGGGATTTGTGGAAGCTGGAGGGATGGGCAGAGAAAGGTTGATGATTTTTAATGTAGATAATGTAAAGTTATGCACTTGGGCCATGAAAACAAAAAGTATAATTATGTTCTAAACGGTCAATTACTTAGTAAAACTGAAGCTGAAAGGACTTGGGCTATTGGTGGATGGTAAACTTAATTTTAGTGACCAGAGCCAGGCGGCTGCTGCTAAAGCAAATAAAATAATGGGATGTGCAACATCCCCCACCGGGGGCTAGCCTTTTCTCGGGGCCTGGAGTCAGCCGGGGACAGAGCGTCGGCGTTGTCATTGGTCTTACCAACCCGGTACTTGATGGTAAAGTTGAAGTGGGCAAGTCTGGAGGCCCACCGTTGCTCAAGTGCTCCAAGACGAGCGTGGTTCATATGCCCAATGTATTGTCTGTGAAGACAGTGAAGAAGGATGCAGCACAGTATCCTTGAACTTTTCGTCACAGCCCAGGCTAACGCCGAGACACTCCAACTTGAAGGAACTGTAGTTTCTGGTCGTTTTGCCCGGTTCTCGTGAGGGAACGGCTGGCGTGTCTATACCTTTCAGTTCCTTTTTCGGAGCTGGGATAGTACAGCCCCTAGGCCTTGCTTGCGGCAATCATGTGTATATGGGTGAAAGGCAGACTGTAGTCTGGATATTCCAACACCAGGCTCAGTCAACCGTTGCTTGAGCTCTGGAAGGCACTTCTCGTTCGGCCTGTCCACTCAATGATATCGGGACGTTGCTCTCTTTTGGCAGGCCCCTTAGAGTTCTTGCAAGGGAGCCGCCAGCTGGGCAACTTTGGATGAAACGCCTGTAATAACGGCACAATCCCAGGAAGCTTTTGGATGTCCCGTATGGTTTGACTGGGTGGCGTCGTGGACAGCTGCAATCTTCTCTGGATCTTGCTCAATTCCATGAGCGCTCACACATGTCCCATGTACTTGACGCTAGGTTGTAGCAGGTGGCACTTTGATGGCTTGACATTCAACCCATGTTGGGTCAGGATTTGGAAGACTTCAGCCAGATGCGAGGTGGTCTTCATAATCTCTTGGAGTAGATGATATGTCGTCCAATATAGCAGGACGGTCTCGATGTTTGCGATGACACAACATCTCTCCACAGCCGTTGAAATTTGCCTGGGGCGTTGCATAGCAGCCGAACGCATGTTTTTGAACCGCGAACAGGCCCATTGGGGTGGTAAAGCCATCTTCTCTCTGTCTTCCGGCGCCATGGCCACTTGCCAGTAGCCACTGTCAGGTCCAGGGTAGAGAAGTACACCACCCTGGGCTGCTAGGGATTCCTCGATTCGAGGCAAGGATAGGCGTCCTTGTGGGTGATAGTTGTTGATCTTCCTATAGTCAACACAGAACTCGAAGGGTTCCATCCTTCTTCTTCACAAGGACCAGCGGGGCAGCCCATGGGCTGTGGACTCTCCCGGATAACGTTGGCTGTCTTCATCTCTTGTACCATCTTTTTCATCTCTTGGTAGCGGGCTGGAGATAGGGCCGGTAGGCTCCTTGATAGGGGGATGAGAGCCAGTAGGGATGGTATGTGGATTAGGGTAGTCTGCCCAAATCCAGTGGGTTTTGCTGAAGCCTGGTGTGGCTGTCATACGACATCCAGGACACCTTGTACTTGGGCTGCAGTAGTAAATCATCGTCTCCATAGGAGCTCACGCCACAGATTGCTCGGCAGGCTCACCTTCAGCTCCTTTGCTTCAGTCCCAACTGTTGGAGGCAGACAAGAGGTTTCCACCAAGTCTTCAGAGATGGCGTGAAGAGAGTGTCTACGCTTGGTACTTCTCAATCCACTGGGAGGCTCACACTTTTAGTAGTCGAATGGATACTTGTCCGTCCTCGGGATACATGACTAGGCTGCCTGGCGGCTAGAATGGGTGCAGTCTTCATCAGCTGGTAGGGGTTCTACTATCAGGCCTGTAGTCTTGACCTTGGACGCCATGCAGGCTCTACACCATACTAACGTCTCGGTCCCAGGTTGAAGGCGGACAGGTTGGGTACCTTGATCCGGGCTCTGCATTCACCATAGGGCCAGCAAACTTCTGTTTGCGCCGCTAGAAACCTGCATAGTCTCCTGGTTACCTTCCGTAACCGTTGCCACTGTTGGCAGGTGAGTCGTGGAGAGCCTCAGCATCTTCAGGTGCAGTTGCGGGGACATGTACCCAGTAACCTGGGAGAAGTTACCGTTTTCGGGCATCGCGTGTCACCACTACGCCCTGTCTGGTTACTCAGTGTCTCCATGGTTAGCGTGGGCTCCCAGTGCCACGGAGGGTCACGCTTTCCGTTCGTAGCATTAATGTTCAAGTAAGCTTGGAGGCTGGGACTAGGATGCTCCTCCTCGGCTTTTTTCTCGAAGGCAGCACTCTTCGGAGGGTGGTCACTTGAGAGGCGCGTATCATTAAGGGGGTAGGGTAACTCCGTTGATGTTTACATGAACCATGGGGCGAGTCCCCACAAACCTGGGCATCCAGTTAGCATCTCGGGGACTTACAGGTTCTCCCTTGGAGTCGTCCCTATCTCCAAGTTTGTCGTTTAACTGACACACCATCCCTCATAGCCCATATTTATGGCAGTAGCTGCAAGCTGCACCGCTGGCGGGGGTTTCTTCTGCCTCATGCTTAACGACTTCACTTCTCTTGGGCGTTTTGGCCAGAGAGTCACGTGGGGTAGCTGACCGTACAGAGTTATCTCTGGAGGTTTCTTCCTCATAGCGGAGACAGTCACTCTTCCAACTGGGTCAACCGATCGAGTATTTTATGCAGGTGTCCGCCAGATTTAGGGATCTGTCCGGCTAAGCCAGCAACTTCCAGAGCCGCAGAGTAGGTTGATGTCGACTGCGTTGATGGCAATCTAGAGCAGGAGTCCTCCATTTTCATGGATTCAGGCTGTTTCTGGTCGAGTAGCGGTCGGTCCCCCTATATGTCAATGGCAATTTCCTTAACTCAAGAAGGAGGGCTGGGCATGTTGAGAAGAGATGATCTTTAGTTGACCACCTTTGATTTTCTATTAACAAGTCCATAATTATTGTTCCCCCTCAGTTTTGATCAGAGGTTTGTCAGCGCTCTTTGGGATCAGGACTGGTTATGGCCTTCCATGTCTCCCTGTAGAGAGGGCAAAGTCTCGGGCTGGACTCTTTTTTATTTTTTAGAATTTTGTTAGACAGAGGGCATCCTCTACCCTAGAGAGAGGGGAGTTCTACCATCAACCATAGACAGGAGCGCATCTCTCAACCTATTGGAGAGGAGCATCTACCATCACATAGAAGGGGGGATCCTACATCCCTAGAGGAGAGAAGTGATCTACACACCACTGACAGGGGGCATCCTCTACAGCCTAGAGAAGAGGAGGGTGGTTTACCATCACCATAGAAGGGGGCATCCTCACCACCTAGAGGAGAGGAGGTTCTACCATCACCATAGAAGGGGGCAGCAATCACATACACTATGAGGAGAGGAGGTCTCTACCATCACCATAGACAGGAGGCATCCTCCATAACCTGAGAGGAGAGGTGTTTTCTACCATTCACATTAGACAGGGGGCAATTACATCTCGCATAAGGAGAGGAAGGGTTCTACATAACCATAGAGAGGAGCATCCTCTACACCTAGCAGGAGAGACGGTTTACCATCACCAGTAGACAGGGAGGCAGCCTCTACACCTTAGGAGAGGAGGTTACCATCACCCATAGACAGGAGGGAATCTCTAGACCTAGAGGAGAAGGTTTCTACCATCACATAGACAGGGGCATCCTCTACGCTAGAGAAGGAGGTTCTACCATCACCATAGGACAGGGGCATCCTCTACCCTGAGAGGAGGTCCACATTGAAGGGTCTTAACTAAGAGGGAGTACACACATAGACAGGGGGCATCTCTAACGCTAAGAGGGAGTAGGATTTCTACCCATCACCTAGAACAGGGGGACACTCTATACCTAGAGGAGAGGGGGTGGCTTTCATACTCACATAGACAGGGAAGGCATCCTCTACGACCTAGAGGAGAGGTATGGTCTACCATCACTTATAGACAGGGGCAGCCTCTCGCTAGACTAGAGGAGAGGAGGGTGCTAACCACAACCTAGAAGGGCATCCTCTACACCTAGAGGGAGAGGAGAGTTTACTCACCATTAGACAGGGGCATCCTCTACCACTACGAGGAGAGAGGTTCTTCTCCTCATAGACAGGGGGCATCCTCGACGCCTAAAGAGGAGAGAGCGTTTACCATCACCATAGACAGGACGCGGCCTCTCTACAACAGAGGAGAGGAGGGTCTACATACCATAGACAGGGGAACACCTCTACACCGTAGGGGAAGAGAGCCGCTCTATACATCACCATAGACGGGGACATCTACACCTAAGAGGGAGGCCGGTTCTAACATCACCATAGCGAAAGGGGGCCTCCTCTACGCCCCTACAGGAGGAGAGGAGTTCTCATACACATAGACAGAGGCAATCCTTGCGACCTACAGAAGAGGCGATTCTTAATCATATAGGAGGCATCCAACCTAGAGCGAGGAGGGACAATCAGGGGACATCCTCACACCTAGAGGAGAGGACGGTTCTACATCTTACCATAGACAGGGGGGACCTCTACACCTAGGGGCGAGAGGTGTTTACCATCACCATAAAGGACCCGGGAGGCATCCTCTACCCTAAGCGTAGGAGGTTATACCATCACCCATAACAGGGAGATCCTACACTAGAGGAGAGGAGGTTACAACCATTAGACAGGGTCCTCTACCCACGAATTACCCCTAGACAGGGCACCTCTCGCTGAAGGTGCCAGCAGGAGGCATCCCTCTAAGCCTGAGGAGAGTAGGTTCAACCATGCACCATAGACACGGGGCATCTCTACACTATGAGGAGAGGGAGGTTTCTACCACACCATAGAACGGAGACATCCTCTACCCTAGAGGAGCGGAGAGTTCACAGCCACCATAGACGGGGGAAAGCTTACGAACCTGAGGAGAGGACGGTCGACCATCAACCATAGACTAGGGGCATCCTCTGCCC
Organism: Engystomops pustulosus; assembly: GCA_019512145.1. Lineage (NCBI taxonomy): Eukaryota > Metazoa > Chordata > Amphibia > Anura > Leptodactylidae > Engystomops > Engystomops pustulosus. Next base: position 15,807 of record WNYA01002261.1, read on the forward strand.
TACAGAGAGAGGATGTTCCCATCACATTAGACAGGGGCATTAGCACTCTACACCTAGAGGGAGAGGGGTCTTACCATCACCATAGACAGAGGGACCTCTACCACCTAGAGGAGAAGATGTTCTACCATCACCATAGACAGGGAGGCATCCTCTACACCTGAGAGGAGGGAGGTTTCTCTAGCGGGGAACTCACTGGGGAGAATCTCCTCACCATAGACAGGGGCATCTATAACTAGAGGAGAGGAGGTCTACCATCACAATGCTAGACAGGGGAATCTACTCACTAGAGGAGGAAGGAGGTTCTACCATCACCATAGACAGGGGGCATCCTCTAGCACCTAGAAGGGAGGGTTCCACCATCACCATAGACAGAGGGGCCATCCTCTACCCTAGAGCGAGGAGGGGTGGGTTCTTACATCACCATAGACGGGGGACATCCTCTACGCCTGAGAGGAGAGGAGGTTCTACATTAACATAGGCAGGGGGCATCATCTACGCCTAGGGATAGGAGGTTCATACCACACCATAGACAAGGGGCATCCTCTACACTCTAGAGGAGAGAGAGGATATGGGTTACCATCACATAGAACAGGGGATCCTCTAGACCTAGAGAGAGGAGGGTTTACCATCAATCAGACCGGGGCATCCTCCACGGCAAGAGGAGAGGGAGGTTATACCTCATTCATAGACAGGGCATCTACGACCTAGAGGAGAGTGAAGTTCTACCATACCATAGACAGGGGGACATTCCTCTACACCTAGAGGAGAGGGATGGGTCTACTCACCATAGACAGGGTGGACATCCCTCTTACACCTAGAGGAGAGTAGCTGGTCGTACCATCACCATAGACAGGCGGAATCCTCTACACAAGAGGAGAGGGGGTTCGTCCTATCACCTAGACAGGGAACATCCTCTACACTAGAGGAGTAGGAGGCTTACCGCTCACCTAGACAGGGCATCATATCACTAGAGGTGGGAGATGTTCTACCTCCCTAGACCAGGGAGGCCATCCTCTACGCATACAGGAGAGGGAGGTTTCTACCATCACCCATAGACCGAGGGCATCCTCTGCACCTACAGAAGAGAGGCGATTCATACCATCATATAGACAGGAGGCATCCTCTACACCTAGAGGGAGAGGTTCTACCATCACCATAGACAGGGGGCAGTCCTCTACACCTAGAGGAGAGGAGGTTCGACCATTCACCATAGGACAGGGGGGACTCTACAACCAGGGGATGAAAGGGTTTTACATCACATTAGACAGGGGGCATCCTCTACGCTAGAGGATAGGAGTTATACCAGACCATAGACAGGGGGAATCCTCACACTAGACGTGAGAGGAGGGTTCTACATCACTATACAGGCCCTCACCACTTGAAGAGCAGGGTGGTCCACACCATTAACGGGATTATCTGACCTAGAGGAGGAGGAGGTTCTACCATACATAGACACTCCACCTAGAGAGCAGGAGTGAGGCAGGATCACTCTACACCTAGAAGAGAGGAGGTTCTAACCATCACATAGACAAGGAGGCATCCTCTCACCTGAGGGAGAGGGGTTTCTACCATCACCATAGCAGGGACATCCTCTACACCATAGAGGAGAGGTTCTTAGAAGGGGGACTTCATAGGGTGATCACTCACCATAGACAGGGGGCATCCTCTTACACAGGAAGGGGTTTCTTCACTATACAGGGTCAACCTTGTAGAGAGAGGGGTCTACCATCACCATAGACAGGGCATCCTCTAGCACCAGAAGGATGGCGAGTCGACCATCACATATAGCAGGAGGATCCTTACAGCCTAGAGGAGCAGGAGGTTCTACCATCACCTAGACAGGGGAGCATCCCTACACCTAGAGGAGAGGAGGTCTATATGCGGACTCTCACGGGGAGTCACATCATAAGGGGTATCTACTAAGGGAGATGATACATCCAGTACAACTTACACTAGAGGAGAGAGGTTCTACCATCACAATGACAGGGGGCATCCTCACACACCTAGAGGGAGAAGGTTCTACATCACTAGACAAGGGGGGGGGGCATCCTCGCTACACATAGAGGAGAGGAGGTTCCTACCATCACCATAGACAGGGGAACATCCTCTACACCTAGAGAGAGGTAGGTTCTACCATCAATCAGACAGTTTGGGGCATCTCTACACCTAGAGGAGAGGAGAGTTTACCTCACAGAGGAAGACAGAGGCATCCTCTTAACAACCTAGAGAGAGGAGGTTCTACCATACCCTAGACAGGGGGCACTCCTACTACGCTAGAGGGAGGAGGTTCTAACATCACCATAGACAGAGGGCATCCTCGGCGCCTACAGAAGAGGCGATTTTCTACCATCACCATAGAAGGGGGGATCCTCGACACCTAGAGAGAGGATGGTTCTACCCTCACCATAGACAGGGGGCATCCCTCTAACACATAGAGCGGAGAGGAGGGTCTACCATCACCCTGAGACAGAGGGGAACCTCTACACCTAGGGGAGAAGAGGTTTACCATCACCATAGGACAGGGGGCATCCTCTGCATAGAGGAGAGGAGGGTTTACCCTCCCATAGACAGGGGGCATCCTCTACG
>WNYA01002261.1:18451-45138 GCA_019512145.1 Engystomops pustulosus
CTACACCTAGAGGAGAGGAGGTTCTATCATCACCATAGACAGGAGACCTCCTCTACACCTAGAGGAGAGGAGGTTCTACCATCATCATAGACAGGGGGCATCCTATACAACTAGAGGAGAGGAGGATCTACCATCAGCATAGACAGGGGGCAGCCACTACACCTAGAGGAGAGGAGGTTGTACCATCACCATAGACAGGGGGCATCCTCTAAACCTAGAGGAGAGGAGTAGGTTCTACCATCAACAGAGGCAGGGTTTTGGGGCATCCTCTACACCTAGAGGAGAGGAGGATCTACCATCACCATAGACAGGGGGCATCCTCTACATCTGGAGGATTGGAGGTTCTACCATCACCATAGACAGGGGGCATCCTCTACACCTAGAGGAGAGGAGGATCTACCATCACCATAGACAGGGGAAATCCTCTACACCTAGAGGAGAGACAGCTCTACCATCACCATAGACAGGGGGCATCCTCTACATCTAGAGGAGAGGAGGTTCTACCATCACCATAGACAGGGGGCATCCTCTCCACCTAGAACAAAGAGGGTTTTACCAAAAACATACTGTTGAAAGAGGACATCCTCTACACCTAGAGGAGAGGAGGATCTACCATCACCATAGACAGGGGGCATCCTCTACATCTGGAGGATTGGAGGTTCTACCATCACCATAGACAGGGGGCATCCTCTACATTTAGAGGTGAGGAGGATCTACCATCACCATAGACAGGGGACATCCTCTACGCCTAGAGGAGAGACGGTTCTACCATCACCATAGACAGGGGGCATCCTCTACATCTAGAGGAGAGGAGGTTCTACCATCACTATAGAAATGGGGCATCCTCTACACCTAGATCAAAGAGGGTTTTACCAAAAACATACTGTTGAAAGAGGACATCCTCTACACTTAGAGGAGAGGAGGATCTACCATCACCATAGACAGGGGGCATCCTCTACATCTGGAGGATTGGAGGTTCTACGATCACCATAGACAGGGGGCATCCTCTACATTTAGAGGTGAGGAGGATCTACCATCACCATAGACAGGGGACATCCTCTACACCTAGAGGAGAGACGGTTCTACCATCACAATAGACAGGGGGCATCCTCTACATCTGGAGGATTGGAGGTTCTACCATGACCATAGACAGGGGGCATCCTCTACACCTAGAGCAGAGGAGGCTCTACCATCAACATAGACAGGGGGCATCCTCTACACCTAGAGGAGAGGAGGTTCTACCATCACCATAGACAGGGTGAACCCTTTACATGTAGAGGAGAGGAGGTTCTACTATCACTATAGACAGGAGGTATTCTCTACACCTAGAGGAGAGGAGGTTGTACCATCACCATAGACAGTTGGGATCCTCTACACCTATAGGAGAGATGGTCCCACCATCACCATAGATAATGGGCATCCTCTACACCTAGAGGAGAGAAGGTTCCACCATTAACATAGACGGGGGGCATCCTCTACACCTAGCGATGGGCTTACCATCACCATAGACAGGGGAATTCCTTACACCTAGAGGAGAGGAGGTTCTACCATCAGCATAGACAGGGGACATCCTCTACACCTAGAGGAGAGTAGGTTCTACCATCACCATAGACAGCAACATCCTTTACACCGAGAGGAGAGGAAGTTCTACCATCACCATAGACAGGGGGTATCCTCTACACCTAGAGGAGAGGAGGTTCTACCATCACCATAGACAGGGGGCATCCTCTACACCTAGAGGAGAGAATGTTCTACCATCACCAAAGACAGAGGGCATCCTCTACACCTAGAGGAGAGAAGGTTCTACCATAACCATAGACAGGGGGCATCCTCTACTCCTAGAGGAGAGGAGGTTCTACCATCGCCATAGACAGGGGGATCATCAACACATAGAGGAGAGGAGGTTCTACCATCACCATAGACAGGGGACATCCTCTACACCTAGAGGAGAGGAGGTTCTACCATCACCATATACAGGGGGCATCCTCTACTCCTAGAGTAGAGGAGGTTCTACCATCACCATAGACAGGGGGCATCCTTTACACCTAGAGGAGAGGAGGTTCTACCATCACCATAGACAGGGGGCATCCTCTACACCTAGAGGAGAGGCTGTTCTGCCATCACCATAGACAGGGGGCATCCTCTACACCTAGAGGAAAGGAGGTTCTACCATCACCATAGACAGGGGGCATCCTCTACACCTAGAAGAGAGGTGATTCTACCATTACCATAGACAGGGGGCATCCTATAACTAGAGGAGAGGGGAGTGGACTTTCTACCATCACATAGACAGGCAGGGGCATCCTCTAACCTAGAGGAGAGGATGGTCTACCATCAATAGACAGGGGGCCATTCCCTACACTAGAGGAGAGGAGGTCTACCACACTAGAAAGGGGCATCCTCTACACCTAGAGGAGAGGAAGTTCTACTCACCATTAGACAGGGGCATCCTCTAACCTAGAGGAGAGAGGTTTTCCCTCAATAGACAGGTGGCATCCTCTACACCTAGAGGAGAGAGGTTCTACCATCACCATAGACAGGGGGGCCTCTCTACACTAGAGGAGAGGGGGTTCTACATAACCATAGACAGGGGGACACCTCTACACCTAGAGGGAGGAGGTTATACCTCACCATAGACAGGGCACTCTTACACCTAGAGGGAGGGGTTCTGACCATTCACCATCGATAAGGGGGCTCCTCTACGCCCTCCTACAAGGAGAGGAGGTTCTACACACATAGACAGAGGCTCCTATGCGACCTACAGAAGAGGCGATTCTCTACCATCATTTATAGACAAGGCATCCTCTAACCTAGAGCAGGAGGGTTCTACAAATACAAAAGACATCCTCACACCTAGAGGAGAGGAGGTTCTACTCTTAACCATAGACAGGGGGGGACATCTACACCTAGGGGACGAGAGTCTTTACCATCACCATAGACAGGGGGGCATCCTCTACCCTAGAGGATAGGAGGTTTACCATCACCATAACAGGGGATCCCTACACTAGAGGAGAGGAGGTTCTATCCATCACCATAGGTAGAAGGGGCATCCCTCTAACCTGAGGAGAGAGGTTCTAAAACCAGCACCAAGACAGGGGCATCCTCTACACTAGGAAGAGGAGGTTCTACCACACCATAGAAGGAGGAGATCCTCCTACCTAGAGGAGAGGAGAAGTTCTACACCACCATAGACCGGGGGAACCTTACGCAAGGAGAGGAGGTCACCATCACCATAGAAGGGGGCATCCTCACACCTAGAGGAGAGGAGGTTCTACCATCAACATAGACAGGGGCATGCATCTCTACACTAGAGGAGAGAGGGGTCTTACCATCACCATAGACAAGGGCATCCTCTAACCTAGAGGAGAGAGTTCTTACCATCACCTATAGACAGGGGGCATCCTCTAACCTGAGAGGAGGAGGTTCTCTAACCGTACTTCACCATAGACAGGAGGCATCTACTACACTAGAGGAGAGGAGGGCTACCATCACTCTAGACAGGGGAAATCACTACACTAGAGGAGAGGAGGTATCTACCATCACATAGACAGGGGGCATCCTCTAGACCTAAAGGGAGTAGGTTCTACCATCACCATAGAAGAGGGGCATCCTCTACCCTAGAGGAGAGAGGTTCTACCATCACATAGACGGGCATCCTCTACACCAGAGGAGAGTAGGTTCTACATACATAGCAGGGGGGCATCATCTACCCTAGGGACGAGGAGGTTTACCATCACCATAGACAAGGGGGCATCCTCTACCCTAGAGGAGAGGAGGAGGGCTACCATCAACATAGAACAGGGGATACCTCTATGAGCATAGAGGAGAGGAGGGTTCTACCATCATCTAGACAGGGGGCTCCTCTCTACAGAGAGAGGGAGGTTTACCCTACACCATAGACAGGGGATCCTCACCCTAGAGGAGTGAGTTCTACCATACCATAGACAGTGGGGCATCCTCTACACCTAGAGGAGAGGATGGTCTACCTCACATAGACAGGGGGCATCCTCTACACCGAGGAGAGTATGGGTCTTACCATCACCATAGACAGGGGAATCCTCTATACACCAGAGGAGAGGGGGTTCTCCATCACCATAGACAGGGAACATCCTCACACCTAGAGGAGTAGGAGGTTTACGCATCACCATAGACAGGGGGCATCCTATCACTAGAGGGGGGGAGTTCTACCTCACCATAGACAGGGAGGCCATCCTCTACCTACAGGAGAGGATGGTTCTACCATCCCATAGACGAGGGCATCCTCTGCACCTACAGAGAGAGGCGATTCTACCATAATTATAGACAGGAGGATCCTCTACACACTAGAGAGAGGAGGTTCTACCATCACCATAGACAGGGGGCATCCTCTACACCTAGAGGAGAGGAGGTTCACCTCACCATAGACAGGGGGACTCTACACCTAGGGGGAAGAGGTTTTACCATCACCATAGACCGGGGGCATCCTCTACGCTAGAGGATAGGAGGTTATACAGCATCACATAGACAGGGGAACTCCTCTACACCTAGGGAGAGGAGGGTTCTACCATCAGCCTCCACTTAGAGGAGGCAGAGGTGGTTCAACACCATTAAAGGCATCACAACCTAGAGGAGAGGAGGTTCTACCTAATAGCAGGGCACCACCTAGGAGAGAGGTGACGTCGGCAGATCACTCTACACCTGAAGGAGAGGAGGTTCTAACCTATCACATTATAGACAAGGAGGCATCCTCTACACCTGAGGGAGAGGGGTTTCTACCATCACCATAGACAGGGAGCATCCTCTACGCATAGAGGAGAGTCATAACAGAGGGACTTACTAGTGACTATCACCATAGATAGGGGGCATCCTCTTACAACTAAAGAGGTTTCCACACCATACAGGCACTCAACTTGTAGAGGAGGGGTTCTACCAATCACCATAGGGACAGAGGCATCCTCTGACTACTAGAAGGATGGCGAGGTCTACCATCACAATAGCAGGAGGCATCCTTACAGCCTAGAGGAGCAGAGGTTCTACCATCACCGTAGACAGGGAGCATCCCTACACCTAGAGGAGAGGAGGTCATCATCAGGGATTACCTGAAGAGTCTACCTACAATAGGGAATTACAGCGAGAGGATGGATACATACTACGGAATCCTCAATCTAGAGGAGAGGAGGTTCTACCATCACAATGACAGGGGGCATCCTACCTACACCTAAGGGGAAGGTTCTACATCACTAGGACAAAGGGGGGGCGAACCTCTACACTAGAGGAGAGGGGGTCCTACCAACACCATAGACAGGGGCATTCCTCTACACCTAGAGGAGGAGTAGGTTCTACCATCACCATAGAGCAGGGTTTGGGGCATCCTACACCTAGAGGAGAGGGAGTTCTACCATCACCAGATAGACAGGGAACATCCTCTTAACAACCAGAGAACGAGGAGGTTCTACCATACCTAGACAGGGGGCAATACTCACCTAGAGAGAGAGGAGGTTACTAACATCACCATAGACAGAGGGCATCCTCGGCGCCTACAGAAGAGGCGATTTTCTACCATCACCATAGAAGGGGGGATCCTCGACACCTAGAGAGAGGATGGTTCTACCCTCACCATAGACAGGGGGCATCCCTCTAACACATAGAGCGGAGAGGAGGGTCTACCATCACCCTGAGACAGAGGGGAACCTCTACACCTAGGGGAGAAGAGGTTTACCATCACCATAGGACAGGGGGCATCCTCTGCATAGAGGAGAGGAGGGTTTACCCTCCCATAGACAGGGGGCATCCTCTACGAGGGGCATCCTCTACACCTAGAGGATAGGGGGCTCTACCATTACCATAGACAGGGGCATCCTCTACACCTACAGTAGAGGAGGTTCTACCATCACCATAGACAGGGGGCATCCTCTACACCTACAGGAGAGGAGGTTCTACCATCACCATAGACAGGAGGCATCCTCTACACCTAGAGGAGAGGAGGTTCTACCATCACCATAGACAGGAGGCATCCTCTACACCTAGAGGAGAGGAGGTTCTACCATCACCATAGACAGGGGTCATCCTCTACACCTAGAGGAGAGGAGGTTCTACCATCACCATAGACAGGGGGCATCCTCTACACCTAGAGGAGAGGAGGTTCTACCATCACCATAGACAGGGGGCATCCTCTACACCTAGAGGAGAGGAGGTTCTACTATCACCATAGACAGGGGGCATCCTCTACACCTAGAGAAGAGGAGGTTCTACCATCACCATAGACAGGGTTTTTTTCCCATGCGAGCAGTGTGACTATGGAGCTCTCTGTCGGAGTAGGTTGTTATGGCTAATACATGGTAGATGTTTTGCAACTGCAGAGCAATAATATCACATTGTATGGGAATATGATTTTCAGGAAGTTATTCTGACCGCTATATTAGTGGCCGGGAAGGACTTTTTCCATGTTTTGGGCCTATTGACACCAGCTGTGCATTGTTTTTGCCTTCTTCTGTATCCGCGTGGTACCAGTGATTAGGTTGGACTCGTTGGACTGATGATAATATTATTTCCACCCATTAAGAACTCATCCTCCAGCAGAGTAAAGAATTAATGACGATGTTGTTGTAGATTCAATAAGCTGCTGGGTCATAAGCATCAACTGAGAAGTTTTTCTTTATTCACATGAAACATGTATCTGGCCAATAGGAACACACGGAAAAGTATTCGAACATTTACATATTCAAAATGAGAAAATAAATGACAATTGTAAACACAATGGATGAGCAAACTCTTATGGCTCCATATGGCTCCATTACTGCCAGACTCTGTATCCAGAGATGTCACATCTAAAGTGCACGTCTGTCAATTCCACATCATCGCCATCCGCTGTCAGTTCTGTACGTACACCCTCCCATTGATAACCATTTCCATGTGGACATCCGTGTGCCCCTCCAACCACTGGGGAGCCAGTAGGACATGGGATGTCACAGGAAGGTTAAACTTTACGATGGTCCAGCAGGAATTGGGTGACCCTATTAGGGTTTTAACTTTACCCGTTAAAGTTTTGTATAAATCGCCATCACCTTTGATCTCTGTATGGGGTTATCAAACCTGGCGAGTAGCCCCACAGGAGCCCCTCAAACTGTACGCGATGCTGTTCCATGCACCGTTACTTCATGTATGTGTCATGGTGTCAGTGTTTCCACATCTTGGGGCACATGAACTAAGGGTCCGAATCACGCTTTTCCGAATCTTAGTTTTACCCTGGGTTTTTGACGCACGTGATCGGATTGTGTCGCATCAAAATGTTTACTTCCTATCTTACTCCCTAAGGCTCGTAACCTTGCGATCAAAAATACAAACCGGGGGTGCATGTAGCGTTCGGAAAACCCGACGGATTCGAAAAAATAGCGCTATTTTTTTAAAAAGTGTCGCTTGACACGCACTTACATACACCAGGAAGAGGATGGTGAACTCAGGCGGACCTTGGCGCAGCAGCGACACCTGGTGGATATCGGGTGCACGGACCTTAGTGAATCCCGGCAGACCCGAATCATCATCGAAGAACGCGCCACTAGATCACGAATGGACCGGTAAGTAAATGTGCCCCATTGTGTTCATCATTTCAGTGCATTATGGCAATAGAACTGGGATGATTCCCATTGGCCGGTGGATTCTCTGGCATGAACCCGTCTGTCGGACTGGATATTTCATCCTGCTGCCTCATTTCTTGTGGAATAGTATTTATTCTTCACAGGTTTATAAAGGGAACCTGTCACCAGGGACCTTATTTTCACTACAGACAGGATGCAGGAGCCCATTACTCCTGCAGTGCACATATGTATTTCTACTTTCTCTGAGTATGTGCATTACAATATAATCGTGTATTATAACTTACCTTACTCCCTGACAGAATCCTTTAGTCCAGGGGTTGGGCTTTGGTTTTCATGCATTTAAAAAATATATATAAGTGTCCGTGCTGCATACTCCTCAGCTTTCAGCCACCACCTTTGTGCTCCTGTACAGCTCCTCCCTCCCCAACGTGCTGTGAGCTCGGTTTCTGTAAAGGAGCATAAAGGTGGGGGCTGAGAGTTGAGGAGTGAGCAGCACAGACAAATCACGTATTGTTTTTGAAATGCATCCAATCCAAAGCCCAACCCCTGGGACCACACAGAGATTCTGTAACCAGTCTGTAGTGAAAATGAGGTCCCTGGGACAGGTTTCCTTTAATTGCGTAAAAAGAACATTTTTTTAGAAGGAAATCAACTTTTTGTAAATGACCCGGAACAAGCAGGAGATGCTGAGATACAGCTTGGACCCGGGAGACTTGTATCTGTACTGTCCATCTGTCTTATCACTCTTGGCTCCTTAGGTTTGGATATAAACTTCTTTCATTTCTACTTTTAAAGATGGCGAGAAATCTATTTGGTTTCTTCGCTCCTGAGCTCTTCCGCGCCTGGAGCTCTTTTGCTTTCTGTTCTTCGCTCTCCTTTTCTTTTAATCTTTCCAGCTCCTGTTGTTTTCTTCTCAGGTTCTCCTGCAGCTTCTGTTCTTCTCTCTCTCTCTGTCTCCTCATCTCCTCCTCCTGTTGCCTTAGCACCTTCTCCCGCTCAGCTTTCTCTTTAGCCTTCTGCTTCTCCTCTTCCATCTGCTTTGCCCTCATATCAGCCTCATGGACATAGTTGAGGACGAATTTCCTCCTCTCCGCCGTCTCCTTCACTGGATCTCGAGGGATTTTCTCCACATGAAACTGAACGTCCTTAATGACTTCACACAAGAACTTCAGGAGCTCCTCGTGTTTTCCTCGGGTTTTCATGTGATCTTCTTGGGTGTAATTCTCAAATGAAAAGATTCTTTCCACCCCGATGTCCCTGAATATTCCCTCTGTTGCAGTCAAGGATCCGGCTGTCTTACGGGTGAGGACGACTATAGGAAAAACGCCTGGAATAGAAGGTACAAGAGACAAATCAGAGGAGCTCAAGCCTGACCTGGAGACTTCTACTGCACTGAGGGTTTAGACAAGTCCAGTACAACAATAAGTTGATCTCCATCCCTTCCCTCAACCACAGAAGTCCAGGAACCTGAGATCTGAGGGACCGTGTGCAAAGTCTACACATTCTGAGTCTCCAATACTGTCCGTCACAGGGAGGGACCACACTGGTCAAAGTGGTTTCTGTCACAGGTGCTCCCGCGACCCATATCTCAGGTCATGGGCTCACCCGTGCCCCTCCATGTGTGCTCCCGCTGCTTTCCTCTCTCCGCACCTGATTCTGGACCTCGGCCTGCGCATGCTCATCCACGTCTACTAGGGCGGGCGCACGCTGGCTTCAGAAAATTTAAAGGGCCAGCACAAACAAGCTTCTCCCTGCACATCCTGACAGATATCCGTGCCTTGTGCCTTAGAAACATCTTTGCCTCATGCCCTGCGCTGTTATTGTGATTTCCCGTTGTGACCCCGTTTGTGACTTCCGCTCCTCCGCTGCCTGTCCAGACCAATTGCTACGTCCCCGATCCTGTGCTGCCGTCTTGACCTCCTGCCTGCTCCCGACCATGAGTTTGGCTGATGATTTTGTGCTACGCCTTGGCTGCCACTGCGGACAAAGTCGCCCCTGTGGAACGACCTGGTGGCACCACACCGCAACAAGTCCAACCCGCTATGCGGAGGCTCTGGTGAAAACTGGGTACGACTGAGACTCCGTTCCCTGGTTTCGGCTTACGTCATCGTCCGCTGCGGTTTAGAGGATCCACTCCCCCAGAAGCTTTACAGTTTCCTTCCGTACAGTCTTTGTACAGTAACAGAACCCTGCAGAGCAGGAGCCATAAGGAACCAGGATACACCTCCAGCAATCTCTTCCTGGGTCTCCATAGGTACCAGATATGATTCTGGACTCTGCTTGTTATGGAGGCATAACCTACATCCAGCGAAGGGACCCCTAAACCTAGTTAGAGGTTCTACCCCAACCTAGACGACAACCGCTACAAACCCTAGAGAGGGTTCTACCATCACCATCAGAGGGCATCCCTAACACCGAATGTGAGAGTGCTACCAGCACTAGCCGGGGCATCTCCGCCTCAGAGAAAGTATCACCATCACAAAAACCACCTCGCACCTACAGGAGCATTCGACCCACCATATACTATCTCCCTGAACACCAGAGGAGAGGGTTTCTATCACCTAGCGGCATCTCAATAGAGAAGGAGGGTTCATCCATAACGGGGGACTCCCTAAGGAGGAGTTCTACCATCACCATAGCCAGGGGCATCCTTCACGCCTAGGGAGAGGAAAGGTTCTAACCCACACATAGACGGGGATCCTCTCAATCCTAAGGAGAGGAGGTCTAACCATCCCCATAGACAGGGACATCCTCTACACTAGAGGAGAGGAGCGTTCTACCATCACCATACAGGGGCATCCTCCACACTAGAGGAGTTTCTCCCATCACAATAACAGGGGGCATCCTCTACACCTGAGGAGAGGTTCTACCACACCATAGACCGGGGCCTCCTCTACCCTAGAGGAAGGAGGTTTCTACGCCTCACCATGACAGGGGCATCCTCTACCCCTAGAGAGGAAGGTTTCTACCTCACCAGAGACAGGGCATCCTCTACACCTAAGAGAGGAGGTTCTACCCTCACCATAGACAGTGGGCCATCCCGCTTCACCTATAAACGTTCGAACCATCACCATATCACGAGGTTTGTTCCCATGCAGGCAGTGGGACTATGGACTCCTGTGGAGGAGGTTGTATGGCTGATACCTGGTAGATGTTTTTCAACTGCGACAATAATATCACATGTATGGGATACTGAGTTTCAGGAAGTTATTCTGACCGCTATATTAGTGGCGGAAGGACTTTTCCATGTTTTGGGCCTATTGACCCGCTGTGCATGTTTTGCCTTCTTCTGTATCCGCGTGGCACCAGTGATAGGTTGACTTGTTGGGCTGATGATATATTATTTCCACCACCCATTAGAACTCATCCTCCAGCAGAGTGAAGAATTAATGACGATGTTGTGTAGATCAAAAGCTGCTGGGTCTAAGCATCACTGAGAAGTTTTTCTTTATTCCATAAACATGTATCACCATGGCTTTAATCTGGCCAATAGAACACACGGAAAAGTATTCAGACTTTACATATTCAAAATGAGAAATAAATGACAATTGTAACACAATGGATGAGCAAACGCTTTACATCTGCTCCATTACTGCCAGACTCTGTATCCATAGATGTCACATCAAATTGCACGTCTTGCCACGACCTGAAACCTGCTGCGTAGCAGACCACAGCTGTCAATTCCACATCATCGCCATCCCTCTGTCAGTTCTGTACGTACACTCAATGATAACCTTTCCATGTGGACATCCGTGTGCCCCTCCAACCACTGGGAAGGCTAGTAGACAGGGATGTCACGGAAGGTTAACTTTTACGATGGTCCAAGGAATTGGCTGACCCTATTAGGGTTTTTATCTTTACCCGTTAAAGTTTGTAAAATCCCCATCACCTTTGATCTCTGTATGGGGTTATCAACCTGCGCGAGTAGCCCCACAGGAGCCCCTCAAACTTCGCGATGCTGTTCCATGCACCGTACTTCATGTATGTGTCATGGTGGTCAGTGTTTCCACATCTTGGGGCACATGTACTAAGGGTCCGAATCCCGCTTTTCCGAATCTTAGTTTTACCCTGGGTTTTTGGCGCACGTGATCGGATTGTGTCGCATCGGCGCCGGCTTGCATGCGACAAAAAACGGGGGTGTGGGCGTCGGAAAACCCGACGGATTCGAAAAAATTGCGCTATTTTTTTAAAAAGTGTCGCTTGACACGCACTTACATACACCAGGAAGAGGATGGTGAACTCAGGCGGACCTGGCAGCAGCGACAACCTGGTGGATATCGGTTGCACGGACCTTAGTGAAGTCCCGGCAGAACGCGCCACTAGATCACGAATGGGACCGGTAAAATGTGCCCCATTGTGTTCATTATTCAGTGCATTATGGCAATAGAACTGGATGATCCCATTGGCTGGTGGATTCTCTGCATGAACCCCGTCTGTCGACTGGATATTTCATCCTGCTGCCTCTTTCTTGTGGAATAGTATTTATTCTTCACAGGTTTATAAAGGGAACCTGCCACAGGGACCTTATTTTCACTACAGACAGGATCAGGAGCCCATTACTCCTGCAGTGCACATATGTATTTCTACTTTCTCTATATGTGCATTACAATATAATCTGTTCTTATAACTTACCTTACTCCCTGACGAATCCTCTTTGTAGTCCCAGGGGTTGGGCTTTGGTTTTCATGCATTAAAACATTTTAATAACGTGTCTGTGCTGCATACTCCTCAGCTTTCAGCCACCACCTTTGTGCTCCTGTACAGCTCCTCCCTCCCCCCTGTGCTGTGAGCTCGGTTTCTGTAAAGGAGCATAAAGGTGGGGGCTGAGAGTTGAGGAGTGAGCAGCACAGACAAATCACGTATTGTTTTTTGAAATGCATCCAATCCAAAGCCCAACCCCTGGACACACACGAGGATTCTGTAACCAGTCTGTAGTGAAATGAGGTCCCTGTTGACAGGTTTCTTTAATTTGGCGTAAAAAGAACATTTTTTTAGAAGGAAATCAACTTTTTGTAAATACCCGGAACAAGCAGGAGATGCTGAATACAGCTGGACCCGGGAGACTTGTGTATCTGTGTCCATCTGTCTTATCACTCTTGGCTCCTTAGGTTTGGATCATAAATCTTCTTTCATTTCTTACTTTTAAAGATGGCGAGAAATCTATTTGGTTTCTTCGCTCCCTGAGCTTCTTTCTCGGCCTGGAGCTCTTTTGCTTTCTGTTCTTCGCTCTCCTGTTCTTTAAATCCTTTCCAGCTCCTGTTGTTTTCTTCTCAGATTCTCCTGCAGCTTCTGTTCTTCTCTCTCTCTTTGTTTCCTCCTCGCCTCCTCCTGTTGCCTTAGTATCTTCTCCCTCTCAGCTTTCTCTTTAGCCTTTCTGTTCTCTTCTTCCCTCTGCTTTGCCCTCATATCAGCCTCATGGACATATTTGAGGACAAATTTCCTCCTCTCCGCCGTCTCCTTCACTGGATCTCGAGGGATTTTCTCTACACGAAACTGAACGTCCTTAATGACTTCACAAAACTTCAGGAGCTCCTCGTGTTTTCCTCGGGTTTTTCATGTGATCTTTTTGGGTGTAATTCTCAAATGAAAAGATTCTCCACCCCCCCGATGTCCCGAATATTCCCTCTTTGCATCAAGGATCCGGCTGTCTTACGGGTGAGACGACTATCGGAAAAACTCCTGGAATAGAAGGTACAAGAGACAAGTCAAGAGAGCTCAAGCCTGACCTGAGACTTCTACTGCACTGAGGGTTTAGACGCAGTCCAGTACAACAATAAGTTGATCTCCCCCCCCATCCCTCAACACAGAAGTCCAGAACCTGAGATCTGAGGGACCGTGTGAAAGTCTACACATTCTGAGACTCCAATACTGTCCGTCACAGGGAGGGACCACACTGGTCAAAGTGGTTTCTGTCACAGTGCTCCCCGCGACCCATATCTCAGGTCATGGGCTCACCCGTGCCCCTCCATGTGTGCTCCCGCGGCTTACCTCTCCCCCCCGCACCTGATTCTGGACCTCGGCCTGCGCATGCTCATCCACTCTCTAGCTCAGGCGGCAGAAAATTTAAAGGGCCAGAAAACAAGCTTCTCCCTGCACATCCTGACAGATATTCGTGCCTTGTGCCTTAGAAAAATCTTTGTGACCCCGTTTGTGACCTCCGCTCCTCCGCTGCCTGTCCAGACTAATTGCTAGTCCCCGATCCTGTGCTGCCGTCTTGACCTCCTGCCTGTTCCGACCACTGAGTTTGGCTGATGATTTTGTACTACCCTTGGCTGCACTGCGGACAAAGTCGCCCCTGTGGAACGACCTGGTGGCACCACAACAACGCACAAGTCCAACCCGCTATGGGAGGCTCTGGTGAAAACTGGGTCGACTGAGACTCCTTCCCGGTTTTCGGCTTAGTCATCGTCCGCTGTGGTTTAGAGGTCCACTCCCCCAGAAGCTTTACAGTTTCCTTCCGTACGGTCTTTGTACAGTAACAGAACCCTGCAGAGCAGGAGCCATAAGGAACCAGGATACACCTCCAGTAATCTCTTCCTGGGTCTCCATAGGCAGGCTCAGACTGGCCTGCCGGGGTACCGGGAAAATCCCCGGTGGGCCCTGGCACCTGTCACTGTGCTCCCGTCCTACCCCTGCTGTGGACTGTTTGGTGATGTGCATCTTCACCTAAAGATCGCAGTCACCTTCCCGGCACTTGTATGCTGCAGCTGCCGGAGTCCCCCCCCCTCCCTCCCTGCTCCTCCCGCTGCTCCTCCCCCTGCTCCTCCCCCTGCTCCTTCCCCTGCTCCTTCCCCTGCTCCTTCCCCTGCTCCTCCCCCTCCCAGGCTCCCGCAGACCAGGAAGTGATAGAAAGCTGGGACGAGCTTGTGGAGGAGGAGGTGAGCAGTGAATATGTAATGTCCTCCAATGCCCTGTTTCCTGCAGCTGCTGCTGCTCTTTGATTCTCCTCCTCTTCTTGCTGTCTCTGCCTACAGTGGGATGTACTGTGATGTATTCATGTCTGTTGTGTATACTTAGTGTATGTTGGCTGTATTATGTATACTATGCATGTTATTGTATATATAGGGTATGCACATGTGTTTCCAGCTTATAAGTGATATATGGTATAGGTGTTCATGGTATATAGGGTCATGTGTATATAGTGGTCAGGGTTGTTACGTGTGTGTATATGTGTGTCAAGGTGGTGTATATAGTGTGTCCAGCGCATGTGTTTCATGTTGTATATAGTGTCCAGCGTGTGTTATGTGTGTGTATACAAGTGTTGTCCAGCGTGTGTTACGTGTGTGTATGTGTGTCCAGAGTGTGTTCATGTGTATGTAGTGTGTCCGCGTCTGTGTCATGTGCTATATAGTGTGTCCAGCGTGTGCATCTAATGGGTATAGAGTGTGTCAATGGGCGTGTGTTAGTGTGTGATGATCAGAGGACATTACTTACCCGGTCCTCGGATCCAGCGAGGCGGGTTCTCCGAGTGAATTCGGGTTCTGCGCGGACTCAACTAGGTCCGTTGCGCCGATGATCACCGGGCGTCGCGCTGCGCCGAGGTCCGGAGTTCACTGCTTTTTTCTGGTGTATGTAGGTGCTTGATTTGCGACACAAATGGCTTTTAAAAAATTCTGCGGTTTTTCCCGATCCTTCGGTTGTTCCGGTGGCCACGCCCCCATTTCTGTCGCGCGAAAGTCGCCGCGATTGCGCAAAATCTATCGCGTTGCGCCACAATTCCGTGAAATACGCGCAACGCGGAAATATTCGGGAAAAACCACGACGGATTTGCGGCTACGGACCCTAGTAAATGTGTCCAGTGTGTCCAGCGTGTGTTCACGTGTGTATGTATAGAGTGGTGTCCAGTGCTGTGGTATAGAGTGTTGTTCAATCGTGTAGTGTGTCGGCGTAGTGTGTATATAGTGTGTAGCGTGTTCAATGTAATAGTGTGGTCCAGCGTGGTAGTCAGGGCGACTGTGTGTATATATTGGTGTCCAGCGTGTGTGTAAGCGTGTGTGGATATATGTGTCCAGTCGTTGTGTTCATATGATATGTGTGTCCAGCTGAGTGTGTTCCAGTGCGTGTATAATTGGGTCGTCGCGTGTGTTATGTGTATATGGTGGGTTCCAGCGTGTGTTCATGGTGGGTACTATATGTGTCCAGCGTGTTGGTGTACGTGTGTGTATATAGTGTCAGCAGTGTGTCACGGTTGGGTATGATTAGAGTGTGTCCAGCGGTGTCACGTGTGTGATTATAGTGATGTTCCAGTCGTGTGTTCGCGTGTGTGTATATAGGTGTGTCCAGCGTGTTGTTCATATGTTATATAGTTGTGTCCACTTGTGTTCAGCGGTGTGTGTATATTGATGGTCCAGAACGTGTTGAAGTACGTGTGTATATAGGTGCTACCAGCGGTGTTCTCGGATAAGTAGAGTGTGTCAAGCGTGGGTTCACGTGGGGTATATATTTTGTCCAGCGTATTGTGTTCATGGGATAATAGTTGTGTACTCAAGTGCTTATGTTGTATAATGGTGTCCAGCTGTGTAGGTGTGTATATAGTGTGTCCCGGTGTTACTGGGTAGATTTGTGTCCCGTGTGTTCACTATTGTATGTAGTGTTTCGTATTAGTTTGTGCATGGTCGTGTGAGTAAGCGTGGGTCGTATGGGTGTAGGGTAGTATGGATATACGTGTCCAGTCTTGTGTGTCAACGTGTAGGTGTATGATAGTTGTTCAAGCGTGTGTGTCAGGGTTGTGTTATAATTAGTGTGTCAAGGTGTGTATGTACTGATGTATTATATAGTGTGTCCAGCGTGTGTGTACGTGTGTGTATATAGTGTGTCAAGCGTGTGTGTACGTGTGTGTAATATATTGTGTGTACAAGCGGTAGTGTAACGTGTGTGTAATTAGTGATGTCCAGCGTGTCAGGTGTTCAGCGTGTTGTGATAATAGTGTGTCAGCCGTGGTTAAGTGTGTGTATATAGGTGTGTCACACGTGTGTGTTCAAGGGGTGATGTGGATGGGTTCTAGTGTGTCGTTTGTATATATGTCCGTGTGTGTGTACGTGTGTGTCATAGTAGTAAGTGTGTTACCATCGTGTTATGAGTGTGCACGTGTTTACGTGTGTGTTATAGTGTGTCCAGCGTGTGTTCAAAGTTGTGTATATGTGTGTGCCATCGATGTGTTCCCGTGTGTGTATATAGGTATCCAGCAGTGTGTATTTCCCCGTGTGTAGAATCATATGTGGTCCAGGTAGTGTTCACGTGGGTAGTATATCGTGTGTACCGTGCGTAGTTGTTCACGTGTGGTATAATAAGTGTGTCCAGACGTGTGTTCACGTGTGTGTATATAGTTTTGTGTCCAGCGTTGCTCTCGGTGTGTAATAGTGTGTGTGCAGCGTGTGTTTCATATGCTAGTATGTGTCCAGACTTGTGTTCACGTGTGTGTACTATATTGTGTCCAGCGGTGTGTGTACGTAGTGTGTATAGTAGTGTGTCCGCGTGATGTTCATATGTATAATAGTGTGTCCAGCGTGTGTTCAAACAGTGGTGTATTATTATTGTGTCACTTCAATTGCGTGTTCCACTGTGTATATAGTGTGTCAGGATTATAGTGTGTCACTGTGTGTGTTTGTATATAGGTGTACAAGCCAGTGTGTGTACGTGTGTGTATAAGTGTGATCAGAGGTGTGGGTACGGTGGTGTATATAGATGGATTCCATGCGTTGTGTGTACGTGTGTAATGTGTGTCAAGGTGTGAGTCACGATGTGTGTATGTATACGAGTGTGGTCCCACGTGTGTTCCCGATGAAATAGTGGTTCCCGTTGTTCAAGTAGTGTAGTTACTATAGTGGTCCAGCGTTGTTCTTGTATAATCGTGTGTCCACGTTGTGTTCCAGTGTGTGTATCTATGTGTGTCCAGCGCCGTGTGGTGTCAGATGTAAATAGTGTGGTCCAGACTGTGTGTTCATGTGTATATAATAGTGGTGTCGCGTGTGTTACGTGTGTGTATATAGTTGTGTCCAAGCGTGTGGGTCATTGTATATATTGTGTCCAGCGTTTGGGTTCAAGTGTGTATTTATGTGTCCAGAGTTGTGTCGTGTTGTAATAGTGGTTCACCGATGTTGGAGGTGTATACAGTGTGTCAGTGTGTTTTGTGATATGTGTTTCCAGCGTGCTTGCCTGTGTTGTCAGCGTGTGTACGTGTTTAATAGGGCAGCTGTGGGGCGATTTATTTATTCAGTGTGTGACGAGGTATTAGTGGAGCTGTGTGTACAGTTTAAGTGTGTCATCGTTGTACGTGTGTCGTAGCGATGTGTTCAGTGTGTATATGTTGCCGTGGTTAAAGTGTGGGTATATATGTGTGGTCCGAGCGTGTGTTTCACGTTTGTGTGTATATAGGGTTGTCGCGTGGACGTATGGTATCAGTGTGTGTCAATGTGTCGCGTGTGTGTAGGTGTGTGTCTAGTTTGTGGTCAAGCTGTGTTGGTACGTGTGTGGATATAGTGTGGTCCTAGACAAGGCGTGTGTGTACGGTTGTGTATATAGGATGGTCCAGCGTGATGTGTTACGTATGTGGTTATAGGGTGTCCAGCGGTTGTTCAACGTGTTGTGTAATATATGTGTCCAGCGTGTGTTCACGGTGCTGATGTATTAGTGTGTCCAGCGGTGGAGTGTGTGCTCAGTTAGTGTGTCAGGATATATGTGATCAGGTGTGTGCATAGTTTACTGTGTGTCAGCTGTGTTTCACCGTGTGGTATATAGTTGTGTCACACGCGTGTTGTTCACGTGTGTGTATATAGTGTGTCAACCAGCGTGTGTTCAGCGTGGTTGTGTAGTATATGGTACCCAGCGTGTCGTGTTCAGTATGTATAGTAGTGTGTTCAGCTGTGTCGTGTGTGTCATGTGTGTAAGGTGTCAGGTGTTTAGTGTCCAGCGTTGTTGACGTGTGTGTATATAGTGTGTCCAGCGTGACGTGTCGATGCGGTTAATAGGTGTTTCAGCGTGTGTTCACGTGTGTGTATATATTGGTCTGGGTGTCCATTGAGTATGTGTGTCCGCTTAGTTTCATTTGTAATAGTGTGTCAAGCTTGTGTACGTCTGTTTGTATATAAATTGTGTCAGAGCGTGTGTACAGTGTGTGTAATATAGTGTGTCCAGCGGGTGTGTGTCACGTATGTGTATATAGTGTGTCGCTCATGTACTGTGTGGGATCGATGTTCCCGCTACCGGTGTGTGTATATGATGGGTGCCCGCGCCAGCGTGTGTTCACGTGTGAAATATAGTGTGTCCAGCGTGTGTTCACGTGTGTGTATATAGTGTGTCCAGCGTGTAACGAGCTGTTGAGATAGTGTAGTCAGCGTAAGTGGCGTGGGTATATAGTGTAGTCAAGCGTAGGTGTGGTTATAGGTTCAGTTGTGTGTAGTGTTTTAGTAGTGTCCAGCGTGTGTGTAACGTGTGTATGTAGGTGGTTCAGCGGTATGTTCACGTGTGTGCATATTAGTTGTCCAGCGGTGTTCCCTGTGTGTATAGAGTCGTGGTCCACGCTGGTGTTCACGTGTGTGTGTAGTATAGTGTGTCCAGCGGTGGTTCATCGCTGGTGTATAATAGTGTGTCCAGAGGGTGTTCAAGTAGGGTTATGAGTGTGTCCAGTCGTGTGTGTGTCAGTGGTGTGTAGTATATAGTGTGTCGCGTGTTGTCGAATGTGTATATACGTGTCCAAGCGATGTGTGTCATCGTGGTGGTATATAGCTTGTTGTCCAGACGTGTGTCGTACGTGTGTGTATAAGTGTGTCCACTCTTGTGTGCATAGGTGTGTGTTATAGTGTCAGCGAAGGTTCCGTTGAAGACGTGGTCTCAGCGTGTGTTAACGGGTGTGTCCGAAGCGTATGTCAGCTTGTGTATAGTTTTCGCGGGCTTGTGTATTATAGTGTGTTCAAGCGGTGTGTCCGAATATAGTGTGCCGTGTCTGTTATGCTTAGTGTGTCCAGAGTGTGTTTCGTGTGTGTTATATTGTGTCCCAGCGTCATGTGATTGGTGCCAGGTGGTACAGTGTGTGGTATGATTGGTCCAGCGTTGTGTCGTCACGTGTGTGTATATAAGTGTGTCCAGCGTGGTGTTACGTGAAGTGTGTATAGTGTGTTCGCAGCGTGTGTTGCACGAAGTGGTTATAAATAGTAGTGTCGCACCCCCCCAGCGTGTGACGTTGTGTAGAAGGTGTCACGTGTGTGTTAGTAGTGTGTAATGGCAAGCGTGTGTGTCACGTGTGTGTATATATGTGCGTCCGTTGTGTGTTAGTGGTGTAATGATAGCATGTGTGTCACAGACGTGTGTTGACTTGTGTGTATATAGTGTGTCAGCGTGGTGTGTCCGTGTGTGTATATTTGTGTCAGGTAGTGACGGTGTGTGGGTGCAAGTGTGTCGGTTTGATGTTCCAGTAGTGTCCCGAATAGTCGTTCAGCGTGTGTGTAATAGTGGTTCAGGTGTGGTATCACTAGTGTGTAAGTTTGTCCAGCGTGTGTTCCACGTTGTGTCTAGTAGTTGTCCAGCGTGTGTCGACGCGTGTTGTATATAGTGTGTCAGCGTTGTGTCGATGTGTGTATATAGTGTGTCAAGCGTGTGTGTCGTGTGTGTATATAATAGTGTGTACCAAACAGCGTGTGTTGTCACGTGTGTGTATAGTATCTTGTCACAGCGTTGTGTTCATTGATGTATAAAATAGTGTTTCCAAGCGTGTCTGTTCCGCGGTTGTTTATTGAGTTGTTGTCCAGGCGTGTCCGTGCTGTGTGATATATGTGTGTCCAGCGTTGTGGTTCAGTGTTGTGTATATAGTGTGGTCTCAAGAGCGTGTGTTCACGTGTGTGTACATGTATAAGTGTCAAGGTGGTCAAGTGTGTGTATATGTGTGTCCAGCGTTGCTCGCGTGTGATGGATATAGTGGTGTCTCAGCGTGTGCTCGCGCGTGTGTTATATAGTGTGTCCAAGGTCGTCGTTCATGTGTGTGGGTATAGCTGTGTCCAGAGTGTGTTCACGTTGTGTATATAGTGTGTCCAGCGTGTTCATATGTATATAGGTGTACAGAGTGTGTTCAGTGTGTTTATATAGTGTGTCCGCGTGTGTTCATGTGTATATATAGGTGTCCAGAGCTTAAAGTGTGTTCCATGTGGGTGTTATAGTGTGTCCAGCGTGTGTTCACGTGTGTGTGTATAGTGTGTCCAGCGTGTGTTTACGTGTGTGTATATAGTGTGTCCAATGTGTGTCCATGTGTATATAGTGTGTCCTGTAAATAGACTATGATATGTATATACATATGCTATATATAGTTAGTGTTAGTGGCGTAACAATCAGGCCTCGTGATAGAAGGGGCCCGCTAGATAACACAAGATAACACAAATACAATTGATTATTAGAGTTCACGGGCAGATGCACGTGTGTGCGCTCTTGGCCGGCACACTGTGTGACATTTACAGATGCAATGGGATAGAGCAACAAGACAGTCTAAACCATGTACTGCAGGGGAGCCACAAGGAGACTGTAAATTGGAATGTTATTAATTAATTGGAGGGGCGACCACTAGACATTGATTAGTTGAGGGGAGGCCGATGACAGAATGTTATGAGTGGAAAAAAAAAGGGGAGGTGCTGTGGGACATTTATTAGTGAGGGAGCCCCGGCCAGACTAGTTATTAGTGAGGGATGGCCGCTGCTAGATAGTTGTATTCGAGGGGAGGCGTGCTAGATAGTATTAGTGAGGGGGGGGGGGAGGCCGCTGCTAGATATGTATTAGTGAGGGGAGCCGCTGCCTAGATATTTATTAGTGAGGGGAGGGCAACTGACCAGATATGTTATTAGTGAGGGGAGCCGCTGCTGGAACATTGTATAGTGAGGGGAGGCACTGCTGGGACTGTTATTAGTGAGGGGAGGTGCTGCTAATATGTTGATTGTGAGGGGAGGGGCTGTGCTAGCTAGTTATTAGTGAGGGGAGGCCGCGGCTGGGACATGTTGTTAGTGAGGGGAGGCTGCTGCTGACAGGTATTAGTTGAGGGGAGGATGCTGCTGGAAATGTTAGTAGTTGAGGGAGGCGCTGTGGGACATGTTGTTAGTGGAGGGGAGGCTTGCTGCTGGACATTTAGTAGTGAGGGAGGACGATGATGGGACCTGTTATAGTGGAGGGAGGTGCGCCGGACATGTATTGGGAGGGGAGGCAGCGCTGGGACTGTTAAGTGAGGGGGAGGCCGCTGCTGGGACATGTTATTAGTGAGGGGAGGCTGCTGCTGGACATGTTACTTAGTGAGGGGAGGACGCTGTGGGACTGTTATTAGTGAGGGGATGTCGCTGCGGGACATGTATTAGTGACGGGGAGGCCGATGTTGGGATATGTTATAGTGAGGGGAGGCTGCTGTGGGACATGTTATTAGTGAGGGGAGGGCTGTGCTGGTACATGTTATTAGTGAGGAGGAGGATGATGCTGGGAATGTTAGTAGTGAGGGGAGGCTGCTGCTGGGAATGTATTAGTGAGGGGAGGCTGCTGCCCCTGGGACATGTTATTAGTAGGGGATGGCTGTTGGGGACATGTTGGTAGTAGTGAGGGGAGGCTGCTGTGATGCGGACATGTTATTAGTGAGGGGAGGCTGTGTGAACATGTATTAGTGAGGGGGGTGTGCTGGGACACGTATTAGTGAGGGGAGGCGGCTGATGGGACCTGTTAATACCGTGAGGGGAGGCTGCTGTGGGAATGTTGTTGATATGTGGGGGCCCCCAATCCAAAGGTCACATAAGGGCTCATGGTTATGCCATGTATAGTGTATAATAAACCCCTTTCCCACTCAGGCCCTTTTAGTTTGTGTTTTAATTTTTGCTCCCACCTTCAAAAACCCCAACTTCTATGTTTCCAGGACAGAGAGGTTGAGGGTGTTTCTGTGTAAACAAATGATGTCATCGTGACGGTATTAATAGGAAAAAAATTGTCGAAGTTTAGACGATTTAACCCTTAAGGCCGGAGGGTTTTTTTCGGAATCATTTCTCGCTCTCCAACTTCAAAAAATCAATCATAATTTTTCATTTTTACGGGTCAGAGCTGTGTGAGGGTTATTTTGTGCGTAACAATTTTATTTCCGTAATGTTATGTACTAACATGCAGATGTACGCAAAGTGAAAAAAAATTCCAAATGTGGAACAAATTGATTAAAAAAACGCAGTTGCGTCATGTTCTTGTGGGATCAGTTTTTACGCCTTTTTCACTTTCGCTTCCAAATAAAACGATAATTATTCTTTGGTTACGGTGCGATAGCACCCGACACAATCACGGGCGGGTGGGGGAGGGCGGAGACGGGGGGGGGGGGGGGCGGCGGGGGGGGGGGGGGGCGGGTGGGGGGGGAGGGTGAGGGGGCGGTGGGGGGGGGGGGGCGGGGGGGAGGGTGGGGGGGGGGGGGGGGGGGGGGGCGTGGGGGGGGGGGGGGGGGGGGGGCGGGGGGGGGGGGGGCGGGGGGGGGGGGCGGGCGGGGGCGTCCCACCTCCAACTCCCGGGTATTGGGCTTTCCCACCCACCACACTCCGCAGGGTCGGGTGCATCGTGATACCGGATTTATAGGTTGTATTGATTTTTAAGCATTTTCAAAAATTAAAAGAAATGTGTACAAAAAGAAAAACATTTTTTTGACATCTTCTGCGCTAATAACTTTTATACATTTGGGCACGGGAGGGTGTGGGGGTCATTTTTTTGCGAAATGAGGCGTCGTTTCATTGATACCATTTTTTTGAGGTCGTGAGGACCATTTGATCATTTGTATTTCATTTTTCTTTTTATGTTATGTACAAGGTGCTACAAGTCGCATTTTTGGACATTTGGGCGCCATTGCCCGCCGCGGGAGGTCACACGGCGTAACAGTTTTTCTATTTGATAATCGGGGCATGTTTGGACGCGCGATACCGAATCGGTTTGTGATTTTTTTACGGTTTAGTTTATATGAGTTCTAGGGCAAATGGGTGATTGAATTGTTAATATTTTATTAATTTTTTTATTTTTTAACTTTTTTTTATATGTCTGACCTCTGGGTACATTAACCCTCGATGGTCAGATCGAGGCTACCATATACGCAATACTTCTGTATAATACGTTGTATCCGCCAATATATATGCATTTTTGACAGCTAAATTCTACAATGAGCCACGGGCTCATTGGAACGAATATGCAGAGCCAGATAGCTAGGGTCAAACGAAGACACGAGGCTACCACCCCACTTTTGGCACCAATCGACGCCCCCCCGAAGCCGATCAGGGCGTGGCGATTGCAAAAAAGATTGGCATTATATTTTGATAGATCAGACATTTTCGAACGCCGGAGTTACCTAACATGTTTGATTTTTAATGTTTGATTATATCATATCATTCTAGGCAATGGGGGGTGATTTTAACTTTTAGGTTTTAAGTTATTAGCTACAGTATATTGCCATATTGGAGGTTCTGTACTTGAATGTGTTTGGTTAAATGGCATTTCATTAACACTAGTCAAGTGCAGCGTGTGAACTGACGTTAGACCCTGCACACAAACATGGTGCCAAAAAGCTAGACGTGGCACCATATGTTTATTTTGTCTTGGTCACCAGTGCAGTGCGGCACAGCGCTTTGCACCGTGTCTCACCAACCAGGAGCACAGTGAGCGTTCGTTCTTTGGATAGTTCTCTGGTGGGGCCTATAGTAGAAATTGTCACCGCACGAGGCCTTAGTCTGCGTTCACATCATGGGGGAGATGGTCCAAAGTGTCTGAGAAAATAGCTGTTTACCAAAGGAATCACCATATCTGGATTGGGATGTACAGTATTCACAAGGGAATTTTCGCCGCCTTATATGTACATTGCAATATGTCCTCTGAGCAGTAGGGGGGCCCCAGAATCAAACTTTAAGTGGGCCCTAGGCCCGCCAGTCCGACCTGTACCATATGTACCAGATATGATTCTGGACTCTGCTTGTTATGGAGGCAAAAAATTGCTGTTACTGAGGTGCAGCCACATCTCACGAATAATCTAGTGACCTACTGTAGGGTCCTGCGAGTCACCACCTCCCTGTGGACTGATGTCCTTCTCTGTGATATCACTATAGAACTGATGTCCCGCTGGGAGGTGGGAAGTCCAAACCTCCAGAGACCGAACACTCGCCTGAAGCCAGCACAAGACTCTAAATAGTTCTCATAATAATGACTACTGAAAAGTGATGTCTACGGATCTAGAGGTCCCATGATATTATAATGAGGAGCCTCTGCTGTGCTCATGGCTCAGAAAATGCCTTCCTACATCCCAGTGACCATTGTAACGAGTGCAGAAGCTGAGACACTTATGAGGAAAAGCCCAAAATCAATGAGGAGAACCCAGAATCAAACCTCTTCAAGTAAAAGCAATGGTGGTTGTATCCGCGCATCCTTGCATCACAGAACTTGTCTGCAGCATCTGCGACATCCCCCACCGGGGCATAGCCCTTTGAGGTGAGGCCTGGAGACAGCCGGGGCCCGCGGTACCGGAGTGGCTGGCGGTTGCGGCCTAAGCACGCTATTGTCACGGTGCTTGGTACGGGGCAACCGGAGGGCTGTCCTACAGCCTGGCAGGTCTCCAGCAGGGTGGTGTTGGCAAGAAAAGATGAGGGAGAGGCTGCTATAGCGGATCTCCCTGGGGCAACCCCTTAATGTCCCGAGTGGGAGTCTCTGGGTGATGGACAGGGTGCCGGTGATGAAGGCAGCCGTATTAGCAGGGACCAGACGGGGACGGAAGTTGAAGAAAACAACTTACAGTTCTTTATTTGAACCGGCAGGAACCGCAGCAACGTGCCTTTAACAGGTAGATGGAGTGCTGAGATGTGAGTTGGAGGGAGCCTCAGGAGATAGTTCACCAGCCTGGATGCAGAGGGCAGGCTGGGAGGCAGCTGTGTCCTGGTAGGAAGCTTCAGCTTGTCCTGTAGGGCTTCAGGTATCACCTTTAAAGGTAAGATGATACCCCGTTTCCTCACTACACTAACTCTAGTCTTAGGCTCCACTCTTCAGAGGCAGGGGCTAGGCTCTTCCTGCTCTGGTATGGGCTAGACAGAGATTGCTCACTCACTCACTGATCTCTAGGATTCTCCCACACTAGAATCTCTCTGAATGTTCTGAGACTTCTCTAGGATTCCTCCAGAACATTCCTGGCCAGGGGGTTTTATTACCTCCCTTTGGTCAGGTGGTGGCTGCTCCTCCAATCACATCTCAGCTTACAAAGGACAGGATGTAACACAGATCATTGGATAATAGCATCTTGCATCATACAAAAACACTTAACTCCTGCCCTGCCAGGCAGGATTCACCACTGCAATACCCCTATGTCCTATCAGGACCATGTAGTGTAATGTGGTTATATGCAGGTGGGACGTATTCGCAAACACTACCTCGCCATTGCATCGGCGAGGGTGTTGCACATCCAGGGGTCGCATCAGGTGTAACACCCTAGGGTCCTACAGTCAGCAGCCGCTTATTATTACACGTGTATAATACCTGTCAGCATCTGTGCAGTGTGAAATAAAGATTTTAGATCCTCCTTCTCCTGCAATGTGATTTCATTTCTTACACTAAAAAAGAAAAAATAACAAAAATAAATCAATTTCAATAGGTACAAGGTACATAAGAAATCATTATATCTAGCACAACAATATAACTCTTATAATACGCCACCTATGTACAAGAATACAACTACTATAATACGGCCCCCTGTGTACAAGAATATAACTACTATAATACTGCCCCCTGTGTACAAGAATATAACTACTATAATACTGCCCCCTATGTACAGGAATATAACTACTATAATACTGCCCCCTATGTACAAGAATATAACTACTATAATACTGCCCCCTATGTACAGGAATATAACTACTATAATACTGACCCCTAAGTTCGCAAACACTCCCTCGCCATTGCATCGGCGAGGGTGTTGCAAAAGTAAGCACCGGCACCAGCTCACCCTGAGCTGGTGCTCGGTATATGCATCTTACACCTACCACTCCAAGTGGTAGGTTTCCTATAACAAATTCTGTTTAGTTTGTAAAACATCGAAATCTAAGGCTCTGGGAATGAAAGATTAAGCCCTTCTCTTTCAGCTTGATCTTTAAAAATACTGCTTATAGC
>WNYA01002262.1:0-45105 GCA_019512145.1 Engystomops pustulosus
CCTCTGTGACTACACCCCCATACACAGCGAGCTGCCATGTCCTGTGTGTCCTGACACCTTTCTATCATAGCCAGCAGTGGTCAGGGGTCAGAGCAGATTAGAATATTTATATAAATAATTACATTTATAAGCCAAAAAAAACATTTCTGCAGAAATGTAATAAATAAGGGATGCAACTTGTGCGGTAGATTTGATACGGATTCTTAATGTTTGGTAGTGTATTTTTGTATAAAGATAAATAAAGGTTTTTATGAGGTGTCAGTCAGGTAGGTGCTTGGCCTGATCGCATTGTGGCGCATTGTGGCTGTATGATGACCCCCTGTCCCGCGGCTTAGACGGGTGGACAAAACTACACCAGGTCCGACCTGACATAGTTTTCATTAAAAGCTAGCGACATTCACCGGCGAATGTTAACAGGTTTTTAAAAAGTGTGCAGGGACAGGGCAGGAACACTGCCAGTGGCCACGCCCCTTCATGCCCCTGCACGCCCACATAGCGTGGAGATGGCATAGCGCTCAATAAAGTTGGAATAGTCCAGCTTGTACCCCAGAAAACTCCCCCACAATGTTAATACAATAAGGACAAGCTCCTCTCTGCAGCCTTGGAGTTACTTCTCAAAATGCAAAACGCTTTGTGCGAACGCGGCCTATGAAGTATCTGCCTGAGCCGAGTATTACAAAGCAAATCACAGATCCTCATGAAGCTCCTGGTGTTGCCCACAATGTAATTCGCAGCTCTAATACAGATAAATTGTGACACATCATTATGTACTGTCCCTGAAAAGATGTGCAATCAGACCTCACACTGCTGTGCTCTGTGCAGACCCTGTTAGGTATTGTCCCTGGAGAGATATCCATATATCACAGTCCTGCTGCTACTAACAATGTAAATAGAGGTCTGATCACACATCTTTCCAGGGACAACACATAACACTGGCTGCAGTCTGTATGGAGACACAACTGCACATGTACAAGGACTCCTAAGGCGCCCCCCAAAAGCTCTGATCCATTTCTGTAACGCAGAGGATCTGTCCTGAAGCAGAGCCGGTTGTGTGCTGACACCGGCTCCGCATGTGATTCTGGGTGATTTCAGCTCTGGAGCTGCAGAATTGTAATCACAGCTGTGTAATGCAGTGATATAAGTGTTGTTATACAGGGTGACTCTATGTACAAGCTGTGACAGGGTGAAGATACTGACTCCAGGTCCCATATGATGCAGGTCCCGTCGGAGCTGGCAGTGACGCACTCGCAGTTGTTGCTCTTCAGTTTGATGCAGGACACCGCAGACTTGTGCTCCTTCATGGACTCCACCAGCCTCTGACTCTCTTTCCCGATCTCCCACAACCGCACCTGCACAGAGACTCCCACGTCAGGGTCTGTTCTTCATGCTCTATAGCATTATATAAAGTATTTGCATCTACTGACCCTTCCGTCTCCTCCTCCGCTCACAATCCTTCTGCAGTCGCTGGTGGCAGCAATCGCCGTGACTCCATTTGTGTGAGCGTTCTCAATCTGGTACATCAGTCGCCCGCTTTCGGGTGTGAAGGCTCGGATCTTACCGTCATTCCAGCCTGAGGAGAAAATGACTAGTTCAGACACAGATCTCACATCCCCACATTATACTGTTACATTGTAACGCAGCGAGCTGCCATGTCCTGTGTGTGCTGACACCTTTCTATCATAGCCAGCAGTGGTCAGGGGTCAGCATGGGTGCTCTGACCCCTCTGTGACTACATACCCCATACACAGCGAGCTGCCATGTCCTGTGTGTCCTGACACCTTTCTATCATAGCCAGCAGTGGTCAGGGGTCAGCAAGGCGCGATAGATACCCTCTGTGACTACACCCCCCATACCAGAGCTGCCATGTCCTGTGTGTCCTGACACCTTTATCATAGCCAGCAGTGTCAGGGGTCAGCATGGGGCTTCGATCTGTGATACACCACCCATAAAGAGAGCTGCCATGTCCTGTGTGTCCTGACACCTTTCTATCATAGCCGCATGGTCAGGGGTCAGCATGGGCGTTTGACCCCTCTCGTGACTACACCCCCCATACACAGCGAGCGCCATGTCCTGGTGTCCTGACACCTTATAATAGCAGAGTGGTAGAGGGTCAGCATGGTGCTCACCCTTACTGACACACACAAGCGAGGATGATCGTGTTGACAATTATATCCTAAGCCAGCAGTGGTCAGGTCAGCTATGGGAGCTCGCCTCCTTGTGACTAACCACCCATACACAGCGAGCTGCCATGTCTGTGTGTCCTGACACCTTTCTATCATAGCCAGCAGTGGTCAGGGGTCAGCATAGGGTGCTCGACTCTGTGACTACACCACCATACAAAGCGAGCTGCCATGTCCTGTGTTGTCCTGACACCTTTCTATCATAGCCAGCAGTGGTCAGGGGTCAGCAGGCGCTTGACCCCTCTGTGACTCACCCCCATACACAGACAGGCTCATTCTGTGTGTCTGACACCTTTCTATATAGCCAGCAGTGGTCAGGGGTCAGCATGGGCGCTCTGACCCCTCTGTGACTACAACCCCCATACACAGCGAGCTGCATGCCGTGTGTCCTGAACCTTTCTATCATAGCCAGCGAGTGGTCAGGGGTCAGATGGGGGTCTGACCCCTCTGTGACTAACCCACCATAAACACAGGAGCTGATGCTTCTGTGTGGCTGACACCTTTTATACTAGCCAGCAGTGGTCAGGGGTCAGCATGGGGGCTCTGACTCTGTGACTAACACCCCAACACAGCGAGTGCCAAGTCTGTGTGTCTGACACCTTCTATCATAGCCAGCAGTGGTCAGGGGTCAGCATGGGTGTGACTCATGGGACTAAAACCCCCAAAAGCGAGCTGCCATGTTGTGTGTCCTGACACCTTCTATCATACCAGCAGTGGTCAGGGGTCAGCAAGGGGCTTGACCCCTCTGTGACTACACCCCCATACACAGCGAGCTGCATGTCCTGTGTGTCCTGACACCTTTCTATCATAGCCAGCAGTTCAGGGGTCAGCATGGGCGCTCTCGACCCTCTGTGATACCACCCCATACACAGCAGAGCCATGTCCTGTGTGTCCAGACACCTTCTATCATAGCCAGCAGCAGTGGTAGGGGTCAGCATGGGGCTCTGACCCTCTGTGACTACAACCCCAACAACAGCGAGTGCAGAGTCTGTGTCCTGACACCTTTCTATCATAAGCAGCAGTGGTCAAGGGGTCAGAGTGGCTCTGACCCCTCTGTGACTACACCCCATACACAGCGAGCTGCCATGTTGTGGTGTACACTATTCTATCTCATAGCAGGCGTAGGGCGTAGATGGGGCTCTGACCCTCTGTGACTACACCCACCATACACCAGAGAGCTGAATGTCTGGTGTCCGACACCTTTTATCATAGCAGCAGTGGTCAGGGGTCAGCATGGGGCTCTGACCCCTCTGTGACTACACCCCCATACACAGGGCTGCATGTCTGTGTGTCCTGACACCTTTCTATCATAGCCAGCAGTGGTCAGGGGTCAGCATGGGGCTCTGACCCTCTGTACTACACCCCCATACACGCGAGTGCCATGTCCTGGTGTCCTGACACCTTTCTATCATAGCCAGCAGTGGTCAGGGGGCAGCATGGGCTCTGACCCCTCTGTACTACACCCCCCATACACAGCGAGTGCCATGTCCTGTGTTCTGACAACTTTCGATCATAGCCAGCAGTGGTCAGGGGTCAGCATGGGAGCTCTGACCCCACTGTGACTACACCCCCCATACACAGCGAGCAGCCATGTCCTGTGTGTCCTGACACCTTTCTGTCATAGCCAGCAGTGGTCAGGGGTCAGCATGGGCGCTCTGACCCCTCTGTGACTACACCCCCTATACACAGAGAGCTGCCATGTCCTGTGTGTCCTGACACCTTTCTATCATAGCCAGCAGTGGTCAGGGGTCAGCATGGGCGCTCTGACACCTCCGTGACTACACCCCCCATACACAGCGAGCTGCCATGTCCTGTGTCCTGACACCTTTCTATCATAGCCAGCAGTGGTCAGGGGTCAGCATGGGCGCTCTGACCCCTCTGTGATTACACCCCCTATACACAGAGAGCTGCCATGTCCTGTGTGTCCTGACACCTTTCTATCATAGCCAGCAGTGGTCAGGGGTCAGCATGGGTGCTCTGACGCTTCTGTGACTACACCCCCATACACAGCGAGCTGCCATGTCCTGTGTCCTGACACCTTTCTATCATAGCCAGCAGTGGTCAGGGGTCACCCCAGGACTCACCCACACGCTGCTGCAGGGAGCCAGGTGGTAAATGGGAAATAAAGTTTTATAAATATGAAATGATTCAGAATGCTGAGAAAGCTTTTTAAAATTAGCACCGATTGGATTGGACTATTGGAACCTTCATCAGCTACACATGACATTCCTGGTGACGATTCACTTTATAAGGGACTCCCGATGTGTGTGCGTTATACTGTATGAATGATCAGAAGCTTTGGTTGTAAATGGGTCCTGAAAAATAGGGAATTTTTTTTTAAAAAAAAGCAAAGTAAAATCTCTAATGACTCCCCTACACCAAGATCCCAAAAGAAAAGTGAGAAGAATGATCCCATCTCCAGATCTTCTTCACCACTACCAGGAAATGGTATCACCAAGGCGCCAATGAACACGACTCCGCATTGTACATTGCACGGAATATTCCGCCTGCG
The DNA here is from genome assembly GCA_019512145.1 of Engystomops pustulosus. Taxonomy (NCBI): domain Eukaryota; kingdom Metazoa; phylum Chordata; class Amphibia; order Anura; family Leptodactylidae; genus Engystomops; species Engystomops pustulosus. The sequence continues at coordinate 4,693 of WNYA01002262.1, forward strand.
CCAGGGGATAGGCCCAACAGCGCTCTGCAAGGGGGGAAATCCCAAATCTTCCACCTGGAATGTAGGAGAGTGCGGACATGACACTTCTTACCTGTTACTTTCACATTCGTAGAATAATCTCTTTACTTTTAGTGCCGGCGAGAAAGTACAACAATAAATGGACTGGTGTGTCCGGCCATGTCCTCCCTCAATGTGACCCAGGAGCCGCGCTACTCCATGAGGTGCTCCCAAGACGAGGAACACTGCTTCCAGTACATTAACGGTGAGGAGGGAAGGTTGTACCCCCAGCACTGGCCACAACACTGCACTTATCTGTATGAGTTTCCTGAAGAGAGAATAGTTGAATTTGAGACTACTGGGGGGTCACCCGCTGCCACGGAGCCTTATGCCACGGCCCGGATTTTATGAATTTTCTTGACACATTTCTATATAAAATACTTTTTCTCCATGAAACAGATAGAAAGATCACCGGTTGGTCTCTTCTGGATATTCTTTGTTAAAAAATGTCATAAGTGAATTTTACCGATACAAACAAGAATCCATGGTCGGACAATCATCCTGCAAAAAGGGAACAAGACCAGTTTCTCTGCCCGTGGGTGAGTCTGTTACAATAGTATAAAATGGGCAACGCACAGAAGTCTACGTCTGGGGCAGATATTAAGGAGCTGTACAACGATTCTGACCTATGTTATCCATAATAAGGGATCCAATGTTTTTCCACCAACAACTTGTGTTCGTCCTTTCAAGAGTGTCTCCAAATCTTCTAAATTCAAAGCCAAAAACCTAAACTGGTGGAAGGTCTCATTGGTGGCTACAATGTTCTAAACAATCATAAAATTTTACAACTAATTCAATTAATTTTTGGGGGGGATCTTATGGGACGTCTGGCATTCTTCCTCTTATATTTTCCATGTCTTCCCTCTAGACTTCTTTTGTAGTAGCGTGACCTTCTGTACTGGTTACTGCCGCAGGTAGACTTACATACCTAAATCTTAAGCCCTAGTGACAACCCAAGTCATTTACAGCCAAGATCCATGCTTTTTTTGAAGGAGCAATGGTGGTGGGTCAACATGTGAACCAAACACGTAGCTATCTGAAAGGACATCTACCACCAGGATGATGGATTGTAAACCAAGCACTGACATACTGGAGAGCGACCCCTCTGGCGAGGTCAATTTTTAAGCTTAATTCCCCTGAAAGGTTTGTTAAAATTATGCAAATGAGATTCAGGGGCTCCAGGCTGCTAGTAAACCATGGAGCTCAAGGTTCATTTGCATAATTTAAAAGCATTTTTTTTAAACTGGGGCATAAAAGTTTTAAAATGAGGGGGCACAACCAGTATGTCCCAGTGTGCTTAGTGTACAATCCTTCATCCTGTGGTGGTAGATGTCCTACAACGTATGGATCTTGATTCAGAACCTACAGCTTGTTTAGGTCCAAACTTATCATGTAAATGTCCATATGTTAAGGTCTCTGGATACAATAATTCAGATGAGGCACATAAAGAACTATCCTCTCGTCATGTATCTATGTGTAGAGTATGTGGGAAATAGTACCGCGCTGTTAGAGTCTATTACAGTCAACACCCTGCTGTGTAGACATGCCGAGGATTATTAACACTTCCAGATGTGATAGGATGTGAGATGTGGCCCAGAACATGAGCGTGCTTTGTTTCACAATCATTTTAGACCAGATATGGGTGAGCGTATAGGTGTCTGTGAAATGATGAGCTAATTTATTTGCTGCAATGAATTTTGATGTCAAATAGAAAAAGTCTCACTTGAAAAAAGAGTTATATGGCCATGAAGACTGTCCAACGAGACTATATACATCCCACTGGTTTGAGGTCTCCTAGATGTATCCACTCACTGAGGTGTCCTAGACTGTGTTCACCACTGAGGTGTCCTAGACTGATCACCACTGAGGTGTCCTGACTGTATCCACCACTGAGGTGTCCTAGACTGTATCCACCACTGAGGGTCCTAGACTGTTCTCCCACCAGAGGCTTCCTAGACTGTTATCCATCCACTGAGGTGTCCTAGACTGTATCCCCAAGAGTGTCCTAGACTGGATCCCACACTGAGGTCTCCGAGCTGATCCAAGTCACTGAGGTTGCTCTAGACTGTATCCACCACTGAGTTGTCCTAACTGACTGAGGGTCCATTTCCACTGAGGTGTCCTAGACTGTATCCTACCACTGAAGGTGTCCTAGACTGTTATCCACCACTGAGGTCTCCTAGACTGTATACCATCACCTGAGGTGTCCTAGACTGTATCACCATTGAGGTTTCTAGACTGTATCCACCATTAGGTGTCCTAGACTGGATTCCACCAATGAGGTGTCCTAGACTGTATCCACCATGGATGTCCTAGACTGTATTCCAACCACAGAGGTTGTCCTAGACTGTATCCCACACTGAGGGTGTCCTAGACTGTATCCCACCACTGAGGTTTGTCCTAGACCAGTGATGGCAAACACTTTAGAGACCAGAGTGCCCAAACTTCAACCCAAAACCTAATACTTATCGCAAAGTGCCAGTACGGCAATTTAACCTGAAAACTGACAGTTTAGTTTAGAATCAATAAAATGATACATTCCCAATCAGAGGTGGCTTCCCTCCCATTGTGTTTTTTGCATTTCAAAACTCCTATACTTGTTCATACATTGAGGAAGAGAGCAGCAGTCCATACCACACGAAACGCCACTTTTGACACCATTTTACATCCTATATAAAAGAGGTAATAAAAAAGCTATCAAAAGGTCGCACCAGTCCTCAAAATGGTAGCAATGAAAACAACGGCTCATTAGCAAAAAAAATCACCTCCCCAGCTCCTGTGCACTATAAAGTTATTGAGCTCATCAAGATGGCGAAACATTTTCTGTTTTTGTAACACGTAGTTTATGTGGGGTTTTTGCAGCCAGATCTTGTGTGCACGTGACCTCTGCAGATTTTGTGCGACTAACTTTAAAAAAAGCATTAGCAAAAGCGAGTGTAGTGAGCTGGCGGCGAGTGTGCATGATTCCAAGTGTGTGCAGTGTCTATAGTGTGGACTTAGGTTTAAGGGACTTAAGTTTGAGGGGCTTTAGCAGGTAACTTCTGTGTTTGTGTTACTTTGACTGTAAATTCTTCTTTCTGTGCATATTTATATTGTAATCCCCATTAGAATTAGGACTCCATAAGTGGCATGCTAAACGGTGAGACATACTGTGCCATGTATGCTTCCTGAACAGCCGTTCGAGGGGGAGGGAATACTGCTGTGTGGGTGTGTGAAAATTGCTCATCTGGAAGCCCAGATTCTGGATCTAAATGAGCAAGTTTCAAGGCTGCGGGCAATTGATATATGGAACGAAGTTTGCTGCTCCTGGAGCACAAACTCTCTGGGAGGGAAGATGGGTTGTGGGGAGGGAAGTATGGAGGGCAGAGGGACAGAATGAGGGGGCCATAGTTGGGGTAACATGTAGAAGGCGAGGGTGAGGGAAGAGTGTTTGTAGAGAGTCTAGTCCTGATCTGGTGCACCCCAATAAGTTTGCCAGGCTGGGGGGATGAGGGGGATATCAGCTCTGGGGTAGCAATGCTGCAGAAAGAGTGGCCGCTAGCACCAGGGGAATGTGTGCTCCAGTAAGAAGGGTAATGGGAGCAGAGGCAAGGTCAGACAGGTGCTGGTAGTGGCGAGATTCATTATTAGGGAACACACAGGGCAATCTGTCACAAAGACCGTGCATACCGAACAGTGTTTGTTTGCCGGGTGCTCGGGTTCGGCATGTTGCGGATCGGGTGACGGATTACTGGGAGGGGCTGGTGAGGAACAGCGGTTCATGGTCCACATTGGCACTAATGACAAAGTAACAGGTAGGTGGAAGGTCCTTAAAAATGATTTCAGAGATTTAGGCCATAAGCTCAGGGCAAGGAAACTCAAAGGTTATTTTCTCCGAAATACTGCTGTACCACGTGCCACACCAGAAAGGCAGCGGGGAGATCAAGGAGGTAGAATAAGTGGCTCAAAAGTTGGGTGTAGGAAGGAGGGGTTGGGGTTCATGGAGAACTGGGCTGACTTTTCTGTGGGCTACAGGCTCTACAGTAGGGATGGGCTGCACCTCAATGGGGAGGGGGCCGTTGTTTTAGGGGAAAAAAAAATGGCTAGAAGGTTGGAGGAGTGTTTAAAACTAGAACTGGGGGGAGGGCAATTTAAACGTTGTGCAGGGCAAATAGACGGTTTGTACATAGAGAGTGGGAAGGTCATAGTCCATGGGGGAGGAAGGGGGGGGTGGAATGAGATTGGGGAATAAGGACAAAAGGAATATGGACAGGGAAAACCATATAAAGTGTATGTACACAAATGCCAGAAGCCTCACAAACAAAATGGAGGAACTGGAAACTCTGATGTTGGAACGGAAATATGATATAGTGGGGTATCAGCGAGACATGGCTGGACAGTAGCTATGACTGGGCTGTATATAGATGGTTATAGTCTTGTAGAAAGGATCGTATAAAAAAAAGGGGGGGGGTTTTGTTTATATGTGAATTCTTGCCTCAAGCCCGTCTGCGAGATGACATCAGTAACGCAAAATGTGGAGTCCTATGGGTGGAGATAAGGGGAGGGAAAAGAATAATAAAATATAACTAGGGGGTTTGTTATAAGGCTCCAAATATAATGGAAGGCAACAGAGGAAATGCTGATAAGTGAAATGGAGCGGCTTCAAAGCGCAGGGAGATAGACTTATCATGGGGGACTTCAATTACCCAGATATTGACTGGGGGCAGAAACATGCAGGTCCTTCAAAGGAGCAGGTTCTTGCAACAACAAAAGACAATTACCTGTCGCAACTAGTCCTGGAGCCAACAAGAGGGGGGCACTCTGCTGGACCTTATCCTTACCAACAGACTGATAGGATATCAAAACTACAGGTTGGGGGGAACCTGGGGAATAGTGATCATAATATCATTGATTTTGTATTACGCTTTACTAAGAGCGTTAGTGAAGGGGCACAACCAACACTCTAAACTTCAGGAGGGCAAATTTTCAGCAATAAGGGAAGACCTTAAAGGCATAGACTGGGATAATGCTCTCAAGGACAAAAGCCCCCCCCAAAAATGGGGACTTTTTCTCATATATCTGAAAAAGTCCTGTGAGAAAACACATACCTTATGGGAAAAAAAAAAGCATAAAAGGAACAAGAAAAAGAAAAAGCCTAGTGGCTAACTAGCTTTTTAAGGAAAGCAATAAGCGAGAAAGATAAGCATTTAAGGTGCTAAAACGTGAAGGTAGTGATGAGGGCAGACAGGATTATAGAGAGAAAAATAAATCCGTGTAAAAAGCAGATAAAGGCCGAACAACGCACAATAGAGACTGAGAAATATTGCCAGGGAGAGCAAAAAATAATCCCAAATATTTTTTCAAAGTATATTAATGATAAGAAACTAAAAACAGAGAGGTGGGTCCCCTTAGAATAAAACATGGGGGTCATGTGGTGGAAGGAGCTGAGGAAGGGCCAATCTACTGAATGTGCTTCTAACTGTCTTACCCAGGAAAATCCCCTGGGGAAGACACAATGAGGAATAATGTTAATTCTTTTATATGTAACAGTTTAACCAGGAAGAGGTTACGGCGCCGCCTCAACCACTAAGAAGAAATATCACCGGGGCCAGATGGATACCCCCGGTTATGCATGAATTATGTACGGGATAGGACAGGACCTATTTTTAATTTGAAGATTCATGAGACCTGGTTAGTTCCAAGGAATGGCCCATAGCAAATGTGGGTACCAATATACAAAAAAGGATCAAATAGCGATCCTGGAAACTACAAGACCCTAAGTTAACGGTGTGGTGGGGAAAATATTGAGGGGTTTATAGCGATGTATCCTGGAGTATTCACTGTGCCAACCTTATAACCCAGGTAGCAGGTTTGATGGAGACGGTCCTTCAGACTAATTGATTGGTTCTACGAGGAGGTAAGTTAAACGGATCTGGGGGACGCTGTGGATGTGATATCTGGACTTCAAAGGCATTTGACACCGGCCACATAAAAGGTTGATACAAAATGAGAAGCTGGGGAATAGGAGAACAATCTGTTGTATTGGGTAAGTAATGGTTAGTGATAGAAAACAGAGGGTGGTCATTAATGGCACAGTCTCAGATTGGTGTTGATGTTACCAGTGGAGTGCAAAAGGGGTCAGTATTGGGGCCACTTCTTTTAATATTCTTATAATGACCTGTTAGTGGGTTTACACAGTCAAGTTTCAATATTTGCAGATGATATAAACGTGTTAAGTAATAAATACTGAGGTCGATAGTTTAGCATTACAAGAGGATTGTGGGAAGCTTGAGGAGGGCCAAGAGAAATGGTGATGAGGTTTAATGTAGATAAATGGTAAAGTTATGCACTTGGGCCATGGAAACAAAAAGTAAATTATGTTCTAAACGGTCAATCTTTAGTAAAAATGAGGGTGAAAAGGATTGGGCGTATTTGGTGATGTAAACTATTTTAGTGACCAGAAGCAGGGGCTGCTGCTTAAAGCAAATAAAATAATGAGGATGGTATCAAGAGAGGAATAGATTCTCATGATAAAGACATCGTTTTGACCTATAAAATCCCTGGTCAGACCACACATGGAATATGTGTAAGTTTGGGCACAGTGTATAAAACAAGGATATAGTAGAGATGTGGAACGGTGCAGGGAGAGCAACAGGAATTATGAGGGGAATGGGGGAATAGGAAACATGACAGATTACAAAAATTTGGGATTATTCAGTTAGAAAAAGACGACTGAAGGGGAGACCTCATAACAAGTACAAATACATGAACGGACAGACAAGGATCTCTCAAAGATCTATTTGATACTAGCCTGGACCAGGACAAGGGGACATCTCTAACAGAGGAGAGGAGCTACAAATAGACAGGGACATCTTACAACTAGAGGAGAGGGGGTCCACCATACATGACAGGCATGCTATAACCAAGAGAGGAGGTTCCATCACCACTTAGACAGGGGGCATCTACCCTAGAGGAGAGGGATTCTACCATCACCATAGACAAAGGTTCTTTCTGTAAGAGCAGTGAGGACTATGGAACTCTCTGCGCAGGGGTTGTTATGGCCGACTCTAGTACATGTTCAAGAGAGGATGAGACTTTTGGAGAAGAGAAACAATATCAGGGTTATGGGGATATTAAAACATTTATTTAATTCTTGAAGGTTGGACTTGATGGACTTGCGTCTCCTTCCAGCCTATTATACTATGATACATGAATTATTGATAAAGTTTAAAACACAATAAAACCTACAAAACTGGTATCACTGCGATTGCCATCGAACCAAAAATATAAAGGCAGACAAATGTATGATTGAGAGCGCACAGCGAAAGTATTAAAATCTAATCCCACAAGACAGCGTTCCAAATTTGTTTTTCCAGCCATCTTTACCATTTTTTTCCAGCTTCCTAGTACACGACATGGATAATAATAAATAACGCAAAAAATAAGCCCTCTACACCGCTATATATAAATGCACATATATAATAATAATAATATGTATATACATACCATACAAACATAGAAATACATATTACTTGCTATTTGGTTGTCCAAGGTGGCGGCCGTGCAAAAGTTCAGGTGTCTGGTGTTCCAGAGGGGGAGGGGGGGAGGGGTCGGTTGGGTAGATGGGCAGAGGGCGGGTGGCCAGAGTTAGGGCTGCGGGGGGGGTTGGAGGATAGGTTAATGCGGCATATGGAGATCTGGGCAGGTGGTTTTATGAGGCAATGAGTTCCAGGGGAGGGGGTATGTGGTCTTTGGGTCGGACGGTTTTGGAGTGGGTGGGTAGGGGTCGGGTGGGGTTGTGGTGTGGGTTTTCGGGTATTTTGGGGTAGGTGTAGCGATAGCGCCCGGAGTGCGGGCGGGCGAAGGGAAGGGGGAGGTAGTACGGCCGGGGGGGGTGAGGCGGAGGAGTCCGGGGGGGGGGGGGTTGTGGTAGCGTTTGGAGTTGGTTTTGACGGTTAGCGGGCGAGGTTTGGGCGTGGTGGGGTTTGTGGTAGAGGGATGGTGGTTCGCAATAGTGGGTTGCGATTGATAGAGGGCGGGGGGGAGGGCTTGTGGTTGCAGCACAGTTTGTGCTGGTTAGTTTTGCGGCTGCGGGGACGAGAGTTAAGGGAGGGGCGGGGGGAGCGAGCAGAATCATCCCTCCTGCTGGTATATTATGCCCCAAATAAAAAAAATTTAACTTACCTCAGATCCGCGTCCTCCGGCTTCTTCTGTTCTGCACACAGAGTAAGGTGCCAGCGCTAGCAGCGTAATGACATCATTACGCTGCAGCACTGGGACGTTACTGTCTGTGGGTGTAGTGATCAGAAGAGCAGGCAGCGTCAGCGCCTGCTCTGTCATGGCTTTTAGCAGTATCGGAGCGCGGGCTCCGATACTGCTTAAGCTGAGTTAAATTCAAAGGACACCGCGTGCAGCAGGGAGGGCTTCTGGGCCCCCTCTGCACGCGTGCCATAGGTTCGCCATCGCTGTCTAGACTGATCCACCATAGGTGTCCAAGACTGTACTCAACCAAAGAGTGTCTAGACGTATCACCACTGAGTGTCCATAGGACTGTACCCACCACTGCAGGTGTCTAGACGTATCCCACACGATTGGTGTCATAGCTGTATCCACCACTGAGATGCCTAGACTGTTATCCCACCACTGAGGTTGTCTAGGACTATATACCACCACTGAGAGTTGTCCATGAACAGCAATCCGATATCACTGACGGTTGTCCTAGACTGTGTCCACCACTGAGGTGTCCTAGACTGTATCCACCACTGAGAGTCCTAGACTGTATCCCACCACTGAGGTGTCCTAGACTGTATCCCACCACTGAGATGTCCTAGAGTGTATCCCACCACTTAGATGTCCTAGATGTATCCCACTACTTAGGTGTCCTAGACTGTATCCATCCACTGAGGTGTCCTAGACTGTACCCCACCACTGAAGTGTCCTAGACCAGTGATGGCGAACCTTTTAGATACAGAGTGCCCAAGCTACAACCAAAACCCACTTATATGTTGCAAAATGCCAACCTGACAATTTAAGCAGTAACTTATTGATCCCTGCTGTATCACAGGTTTTAATCGTATTTGTGTCCTGAGTTCAGCAAAACAATAGAAAGATGGAGAATTTTGTATTGTAGCTTCCCTCCAGGGTCCCCTGAAGAGAAAGAAACAAGGGGACCCAAAACAGGGGCTCAAATGACAATCCAACTGTTTCCACACCTTCTCGCTCCTCCTGTATATCCTCCATATGTATATCCTTTGAATTTTTAAGTTTTTTATTTTTTTATTTATTTTTTTACTTTATTTATTAGCTATTTTGAAGATCCTCAAGGGTATTTTGAGCATTGTGAATCTGACCATCACTACAATATGCTGAGTACTAGTACTAGAGAAAAGAAGTAAAGGCAGCCCCCGTGTTACATACAAGCTTGGGTCCATAGCTTTGTTCTTAAGTGGAGTTTTGTATGTAAATCAAAACTGTATATTTTATAAGTGTATAATTTTTTTTGTCCCAGTGACAATTGGAGTTTTACATTTTTTTGCTGTGATGGGACCAAGGATTATCAATAAAGCTGTATTACAGACACCTTACAGCTGATCATTGCAGCCTGGGACTAAAATAAGGCATCCAGAGAGGTCACCAGAGGTCACAGTGGGCAGAAGGGCCTGTTTTTAACTAGTGGTCGTCTGTTAGTCTGATGTCCTTTAGAAGGAGACTGCCTGTATATGGATAATTTGCTATGGATCTATAACAATGGGGCAGATTTACTTACCCGGTCATGTCGCGATCCCACGGTGCGTTGTCCGACATGGATTCGGGTCCGGCGCAATTCACTGAGATCGTGCGCCCGAGTTCCTACATCCGCCGCTTCCCCACCGAGGTCTGCCAGAGTTCACCTTTTTCTTCCCAGTGCATGTGAGTGCGTGTCTTGCGACACAAATTCTGCGTTTTTTCCGAATCCGTTGGGGTGTCCAACAGCCATGCATGGATGCCGGCACTGTTGCGCCACAATCAATCGGGAGCAATTTGGCACAAAACTGAAATATTTGGGAAACCCGACGAAAGTGCCGCATTCGGACTCTTAGTAAATGTCGCTTAGTCGCCTTGGGAATGGTACGCATGAGTAAGGAAGGTTTTGGTTCGATTTAAATAACCCACCCAGGGTTACAATTGGATACAGAGTTAAGTTTCTGGTTGGTCAAGTGTCCTAAGGCTGAGCAGAAGATCCAAGGGTCAGGAGATAGACATGACATCCTAGACACAGCATTCCAAATCCTGGCAGAATCCCCATCTCTAAGATTGAGACGCCCCTGAGACATCTACTTGTTTATCGCTAATGATATTGTTCTATCTGCAGGATCTCACACCCAGCACAGAGATCTTACACGGCTGCACTCACACCGAGTATAGGTGAAGCTCGAAATACCTGAGGACCTATGAATCAAAGACCCTACAGCAAACAAAAATATGTTGTATTCCTGGAAAAAAAACAACTGTACCTCCCCCTCCGGAGATTCTTTGTGTTTTTATGTTTTATTGCTTTTGCTTCAATTAGTTTGAACGGTTTGAACCTATGAAAAACAAGTCAAACCTGCGCTCTCGGGGGCGGAGACTTGACTATATTCAATTTATTAAAACAAATAACTGATGTTGGTAAAAATGATCCAGTGGTGATGTATGTGAATTTCTGAAGCAAACATTAAACTATATGCAAAAAACAAATATTAAATTACCAATATTTATAGTCTTGATGTTTGAGATTGGAGATGATTTTTAAAATGTTCGGAGATAAGCGGGGGTGGGTGGTTCTTTCTAACCTCTGTGTATGTGATAGGTGAGAGTCAGGGTGGGGCTTAGTAAGATGTGTCACTTCCTGTACACGCCGTTAAAATAACCACTTGAAACGACTACCTACCAACCCAACATTATTCGTGGTACATCAAACAGGTCTTGGACAAAGACGTCCTCAAAAAAACAACCCACAAACTAACTTACATACAGACCCTGAATAGAAAGATTCTTCAACAGACAATTTGGAGTAGGACGTTGCATTTTATAGATTTTTTTTTAAATTCCTTAAATGTCTTTTTTGACAATTTATCACAAAATCTCTACTATTATGATAATTCTATAATTATTGTAGAATCGGCACCTAAGCCCTTGATGTATTGGAGGTGTTGGAGAGGCGGGGCGGGCTTTCATCACAAGCACAGCCATTGCCATCCATCAATTAGAGGACACGCCACTCTGTCTCATGATTGTATATCGCATACAAACCATATTTTGGCCATGTGTGCCGCAGATTCAGAGGCCCTTTTTTTCTGTGGGCTCATTGACATGACTGGGTTTCCACAAACCTGGCCAAGGGCCGCCTGCCCATGTTGTGGCCCAGTCAGTCATTGGTGGACTTGTTGCTGACAGAAAAACATTGTTTGCAGTCCCATAAAGTGCACATTTCACATGTGTTGCAGCAGGACCTGGAACAAATTTGTAGTATATAGTTATAGTATAGCTCAGATCTGTGAGTTCTCTCATGTGAAATAATTATAAAATAATAATCATAGGCACAAGTGGGCGCGCAGTGTTGGCATTTTTATCATATTCGGAGGCGCAGTGTGGGCAAATATATCATAATCAGAGGCGCAGTGTGGGCTTGTTAAGCAGCTATTCAAATTCCACAATAGATTATACATGTGTAGAGTTAAACGGGAATTTTCCTGCCTTTCTTATGATTGGTCGTGGACACAAGGTCAGGGAATCCCAAACTATGGTCATCATGGCGCGACCCGGGGATCAGCTCGAAGCATAAAAATAGAAATACATAAGAAGGTTAAAATACTCAGGACCACGTGATCGGTCAGGACGGAGCGGCTTCTCCGGATGTGATGCTCCTCCTCCAGACGTTTGTTGTGACACCTGTCCATCTTTGAGGACACCTGTGACCTGCCGGATGTCTCCCCGAGGCCGGAATAAGGAACATATTGTGAGGGAAACAAGCGACGCACCAAACAATACGAGCAGAGCACATAAGTCGCTTCAGGGAGGTTTTTTCGGGGTGACAGTTTCTTCATAGTTTGTAAAGGCTTTCCTCACTAAGTACTGTATTTGAGACTTAGAGATACAATTATATTATATCCACAAGCGGGCGCCCAGTATGATAGTTGTTATCATTAGGGAAAATATTACATCTCTTGTTCTGGTTAGTTTATTACCAGCATAGATTAAGTTCTTTCTCTGCTCCTTGCTCAGTTCTATGTAGACACATGTACTTATACCCCAGAGAAAGATCTCTGACCGAATGTCACTGGGTCTGTACATGGCCATATTAAAGCTGTCAACATCAGCAGGACCCTCGCCCACCATGAGACTCCTACGTCCTCTCTCCTCACCCTTACATGTGCTGCAGTAAATTTTGATAATATTCAAATTTGTGACCATAAACAGATTAGAATGTAGAGAAAAATCCTGTTTTAATTAGAAAATCAATACTCACTCTATCATAGCCAGCAGTGGTCAGAGGTCAGCATGGGCGCTCTGACCCCTCTGTTACTACACTCCCCATACACAGCGAGCTGCCATGTCCTGTGTCCTGACACCTTTTTATCATAGCCAGCAGGGGTCAGGGGTCAGCATGGGCGCTATGACTGCTCTGTGACTACACCCCCCCATACACAGCGAGCTGCCATGTCCTGTGTATCCTGACACCTTTCTATCTTGGCCAGCAGTGGACAGGGGTCAGTATGGGTGCTCTGACCACTCTGTGACTACACCCCCCCATACACAGCGAGCTGCCATGTCCTGGTGTCCTGACACCTTTCTATCATAGCCAGCAGTGGTCAGGGGTCAGCATGGGCGCTCTGACCTCTCTGTGACTACACCCCCATACACAGCGAGCTGCCATGTCCTGTGTGTCCTGACACCTTTCTATCATAGCCAGCAGTGGTCAGGGGTCAGCATGGGTGCTCTTACCCCTCTGTGACTACACCCCCCATACACAGTGAGCTGCCATGTCCTGTGTGTCCTGACACCTTTCTATCATAGCCAGCAGTGGTCAGGATTCAACATGGGCACTCTGACCCCTCTGTGACTACATCCCCAATACACAGCGAGCTGTCATGTCCTGTGTGCCCTGACACCTTTCTATCATAGCCAGCAGTGATCAGGGGTCAGCATGGGCGCTCTGACCTCTCTGTGACTACACCCCCCATACACAGCGAGCTGCCATGTTCTGTGTGTCCTGACACCTTTCTATCATAGCCAGCAGTGGTCAGGGGTCAGCATGGGTGCTCTGACCCCTCTGTGACTACACCCCCCATACACAGCGAGCTGCCATGTCATATGTTTACTGACACCTTTCTATCATAGCCAGCAGTGGTCAGGGGTCAGCATGGGTGCTCTGACCCCTCTGTGACTACACCCCCATACACACGAGCTCATGTCCTGTGTCCTGACACCTTTCTATCATAGCCAGCAGTGGTCAGGGGTCAGCATGGGGCTCTGACCCCTCTGTGACTACACCCCCCATACACAGCGAGCTGCCATGTCCTGTGTGTCCTGACACCTTTCTATCATAGCCAGCAGTGGTCAGGGGTCAGCATGGGCGCTCTGACCTCTCTGTGACTACACCCCCCATACACAGCGAGCTGCCATGTCCTGTGTCCTGACACCTTTCTATCATAGCCAGCAGTGGTCAGGGGTCAGCATGGGCGCTCTGACCCTCTGTGACTACACTCCCCATACACAGTGCGCTGTCATGTCCTGTGTGTCCTGACACCTTTCTATCATAGCCAGTCAGGGTCAGGGTCAGCATGGGGCTCTGACCACTTTGGACTACACCCCCCCATAACAGCGAGCTGCCATGTCCTGTGTGTCCTGACACCTTTCTATCATAGCCAGCAGTGGTCAGGGGTCAGCATGGGGCTCTGACCCCTCTGTGACTACACCCCCATACACAGCGAGCTGCCATGTCCTGTGTGTCCTGACCACTTTCTATCATAGCCAGCAGTGCAGGGGTCAGCATGGGCGCTCTGACCCCTCTGTGACTACACCCCCATACACAGTGCGCTGTAGTCATGTGTGTCCTGACACCTTCTATCATAGCCAGCAGTGGTCAGGGGTCAGCATGGGCGTCTGACCACTCTGTGACTACACCCCCCCATACACAGCGAGCTGCCATGTCCCTTGGTGTCCTGACGACCTTTCTCTCATAGCGCACAGTGGTCAGGGGTCAGCATGGGCGCTCTGACCCCTCTGTGACTACACCCCCCATACACAGCGAGCTGCCATGTCCTGTGTGTCCTGACACCTTTCTATCATAGCCAGCAGTGGTCAGGGGTCAGCACGGGCGCTCTGACCTCACTGTGAGTGTGGTATTTCTCTGAAACATAGAATCATAATTATGTTGTTATGATTATTGGATCTGTAGCTTTTATATTTCATATTGTTTAGATAAATAGGTATTTTATTACTATTTTTGTTTTCCAGGTAATGGGCTGAAATGTATAGCGTGTTACACAGTTGATGAAAGACCCACTAACTGTGAAGATGAAATTGAAGTTCGATGTCTTAAAAACCAATTCTGCCTCACGGTACATTACAGCACGTTACATGGCGAGTATTACAGTCTCCAGACCTTCTATAATTAGTTTCCGCATTTTGGCTGTAGATGTTGTAATGTGATGCTACAGCTGCTCCCAGCTTTAATGTAATGGGGGTTAATGTTCCACTGTCCACCTGACTGGACCAGAGGTGTCGGCAATCACCCAATTACACTGTTTTATATCTCCACGGTTAGTTGAGGCCACTGATGGCAACAGCAGCTGTGTGCAGTCTGACGACTCTCCGGCCCTGTGTCTTCCTGTCACCCACATCCCGGTGCCCCGCCTTAACCCCTTTTTTAATAATTTTGGTAAAAAGAAAAAAAAAATGAAGCCAGAAATGAACTTTCCGTCTTTCAGTTGATCGACAGGTCACATCATTTCACGTGCGTAGACAATGCTGGGACTACAGAGGCTGTGACCTCAGCGGGAGATTATCATCACCATCACATAAGCTGCTGTTCAGCTCTAATTGCTGCTCCACAGATAAGTGTATGACTGCGGTCCCGGCCTGTAAGTATAACGGGGGAGCCTTAAAGGGATTGTGGGATCTGCTTTAGGCTGGGGATGAACATTCCAGAATGTGTATGAGGCTGCATTATGTGCTCAGTACATTTCTTCTACCATAGACGGATATAATGTACCTGGTGGGCAGGGCTTAAGGGTAACCTCATATATGTAGACATTGGTGCCCTCACAAGGTTCCTAGCTGCTAAGTGATCACCTACCACAATATTCACTTTCCAAAATCTCTGAGATGCCAGGGTTATACGTCTCTGGTCATGGACGCTGCTTCTTGGTCCCTCCTGCTCTCATTTCTAATCAGAAATGAGCGGACCCGATGTTCAAGTTTGGGCTCCGGCATTCTGGTTCTGCCACCTGCCCGGGACATATTGCCAGATCAGCAGCCAAACAGCCAACCAGTCATGGTATTTGCTAGGGCCGTTTCTTTGCCGGATTCGCTGTTTGGCCTGCAGTCCGGCAATATGTCCCAGTCAAGTGGTGGAACCCGAACACTGAGACCCAAACTTGAACGTTGGGTCCACGCATTTATAACCACAGAGTAGGAGCACATAATGGATCCATTTGGAGTGCTCAGAGAGGGCTTAAGATTAAGGCTTCCTCTTATGTGCATGGAGCAGGCAGGGAGGGGGACAGTGACAAAGAGAGGAAGACCCATGAGGAGACACCGGCTGCAGATGCTCCACCCCCAGGACTCACCACACGCTGCTGGCAGGGAGCCAGGTAATGGGAAATAAAGTTTTATAAAGTATTGAAATGATTCAGAATGCTGAGAAAGGCATTTTTAAAATTAGCACCTGATTGGATTGGAACCTATTGGAACCTTTCATCAGCTACACACGACATTCCTGGTGACAGATTCACTTTATAAGGGACTCCCAGATGTTGTGCGTTATATACTGTATGAATGATCAGAAGCTTTGTTGTAAAATGGGTCCTGCAAAAATAGGAAAAAATTTTTTAAAAAAGACACAAAGTAAAAATCTCAAATGACTCCCCCCTACACCAAGATTCCAAAATAGAAAAGTGAGAAGAATGATCCCATCTCCAGATTTTCTTCACCACTAACCATGGAAATGTGTCTCACCAATGGCGCAATGAACACGACTCCGCATTGTACATTGCCCGGAATATTCTGCGCTGCCGCCAGGGGATACGCCTCCCAATGCTCTGCAAGGGGGGAAATCCCAAAATCTTCCACCTGGAATGTAGGAAGTGCGGACATGACACTTCTCTTACCTGTTACTGTTCACATTCGTAGAATAATCTCTTACTTTTAGTGCCGGCAGAAAGTACAACAATAAATGGACTGGTGTGTCCGGCCATGTCCTCCCTCAATGTGACCGAGGAGCCGCGCTACTCCATGAGGTGCTCCCAAGACGAGGACCACTGCTTCCAGTACATTAACGGTGAGAAGGGAAGGTTGTACCCCCCAGCACTGGCCACAACACTGCACTTATCTGTATGAGTTTCCTGAAGATACTGAAATAGTTGAATTTGAGACTGACTGGGGGGTCACCCGCTGCCACGGAGCCTTATGCCACGGCCCGGATTTTATGAATTTTCTTGACACATTTCTCTAAATAAATACTTTTTCTCCCATGAAACAGATAGAAAGATCACCGGTTGTGTCTCTTCTGGATATTCTTTGTTAAAAAATGTCATAAGTGAATTTTACCGATACAAACAAGAATCCATGGTCGGACAATCATCCTGCAAAAAGGCGAACAAGACCAGTTCTCTGCCCGTGGGTGAGTCTGTTACAATAGTTATAAATTGGGCAACGCACAGAAGTCTACGTCTGGGGCAGATATTAAGGAGCTGTACAACGATTCTGACCTATGTTATCCATAAATAAGGGATCCAATGTTTTTCCCACCAACAACTTGTGTTTCGTCCTTTCAAGAGTGTCTCCAAATCTTCTAAATTCAAAGCCAAAAACCTAAAACTGGTGGAAGGTCTCATTGGTGGCTACAATGTTCTAAACAATCATAAATTATTTTACAACTAATTCAATTAATTATTTGGGGGGGATCTTATGGGACGTCTGCATTCCTTCCTCTTATATTTTCCATGTTCTTCCCTCTAGACTTCTTTTGTAGTAGTCCTGACCTTACTGTACTGGTTACTGCCAGCAGGTAGGACTTACATACCTAAATCTTAAGCCCTAGTGACAACCCAAGTCATTTACAGCCAAGATCCATGCTTTTTTGAAGGAGCAATGGTGGTGGTCAACTGTGAACCACAACACGTAGCTATCTGAAAGGACATCTACCACCAGGATGATGGATTGTAAACCAAGCACTGACATACTGGAGAGCGACCCCTCTGGCAGGGTCAATTTTTAAGCTTCATATTCCCCTTGAAAGGTGTTAAAATTATGCAAATGAGATTCAGGGGCTCCAGGCTGCAGTAACACCTATGGAGCTCAAGGTTCATTTGCATAATTTTAAAAGCATTTTTTTTAAACTGGGGCATAAAAAGTTTTAAAAATGAGGGGGCACACACCAGTATGTCCCAGTGTGCTTAGTGTACAATCCTTCATCCTGGTGGTAGATGTCCTACAACGCTATGGATCTTGATTACAGAACCTACAGCTTTTTAGGTCCAAACTTATCATGTAAATGTCCATATGTTAAGGTCTCTGGATACAATAATTCAGATGAGGCACATAAAGAACATCCCTCTGTCATGTATCTATGTGTAGAGTATGTGGGAAATAGTAACCTGCGCTTTTATCTGTCTTATTACAGTCAACACCCTGCTGTGTAGACATTGCCGAGGATTATTAACCTCCAGATGTGATACGTATGTGAGATGTGGCCCAGAACATGATGCGTGTTTCACAATCATTTCGAAGACCAGATATGGTGAGTGTATAGGTGTCTGTGAAATGATGAGCCTTAGATTTTATTTGCTGCAAATAATTTTGATGCAAATAGAAAAGTTCTTCCTTGAAAAAATGAGTATATGCCATGAAGTGTCCAAGACTATATCCATCCACTGAGGTCTCCTAGACTGTATCCAATCACTGAGGTGTCCTAGACTGTATCCACCACTGAGGTGTCCTAGACTGTATCCATCCACTGAGGTGTCCTAGACTGTATCCTACCACTGAGGTGTCCTAGACTGTATCCACCACTGAGGTCTCCTAGACTGTATCCATCACTGAGGTGTCCTAGACTGTATCCACCACTGAGGTTTCCTAGACTGTATCCACCACTTAGGTGTCCTAGACTGTATCCACCAATGAGGTGTCCTAGACTGTATCCACCACTTAGGTGTCCTAGACTGTATCCAACCACAGAGGTGTCCTAGACTGTATCCCACCACTGAGGTGTCCTAGACTGTATCCCACCACTGAGGTGTCCTAGACCAGTGATGGCAAACCTTTTAGAGACCGAGTGCCCAAACTTCAACCCAAAACCTAATTACTTATCGCAAAGTGCCAGTACGGCAATTTAACCTGAAAACTGACAGTTTAGTTTAGAATCAATAAAATGATACATTCCCAATCAGAGGTGGCTTCCCTCCCATTGTGTTTTATTTGCATTTCAAAACTCCTATACTTGTTTCATACATTGAGGAAGAGGCAGCAGTCCTATACACACTGAAACGCCACTTTTACACCATTTTACATCATATAAAAGAGTAATAAAAAGCTATCAAAAGGTCGCACAGTCCTCAAAATGGTAGCAATGAAAACAACGGCTCATTAAGCAAAAAATCACACCTCCCCAGCTCCGTGCACTAAAGTTATTAGCCTCACAAGATGGCGAAACCATTTTCTTTTTTGTACACTGTTTTAATTTTTGGGGTTTTTTGCAGCCAGATCTTGTGCAGTGACCTCTGCAGATTTTTGTGACCGATAACTTTAAAAAAAAGCATTAGCAAAGCGAGTGTGTGAGCTTGGCGGCGAGTGTGCACTGATCCCAAGTGTGTGCAGTGTCATAAGTGTGACTTAGGTTTAAGGGACTTAAGTTTGAGGGGCTTTAGCAGGTAACTTCTGTGTTTTGTGTTACTTTGACTGTAAATTCTTCTTTCTGTGCATATTTATATTGTAATCCCCATTAGAATTATGGACTCCATAAGTGGCATTGCTACACGGTGTACATCCTGTGCCATGTATGCTTTCCTTGAACAGCCGTTCGAGGGGGAATACTGCTGTGTGGGGTGTGTGAAAATTGCTCATCTGGAAGCCCAGATTCTGGATCTAAATGAGCAAGTTTCAAGGCTGCGGGCAATTGATAATATGGAACGAAGTTTGCTGCTCCTGGAGCACAAACTCTCTGGGGAAGATGGTTGTGGGGAGGGAAGTATGGAGGTGCAGAGTGAGGGGGCAGATGGTTGTGGGGAGGGAAGTATGGAGGTGCAGAGGGAGGGGGCAGCTAGTTGGGTAACATGTAGAAGGCGGGGTAGAGGGAAGAGTTGTAGAGAGTCTAGTCCTGATCTGGTGCACCCCAATAAGTTTGCCAGGCTGGTGGATGAGGGGGATATCAGCTCTGGGGTAGCAATGCTGCAGAAAGACGTGGCCGCTAGCAACCAGGGGAATGTGTGCTCCAGTAAGAAGGGTAATGGGAGCAGAGGCAAGGTCAGACAGGTGCTGGTAGTGGGAGATTCGATTATTAGGGGAACACACAGGGCAATCTGTCACAAAGACCGTGCATACCGAACAGTGTGTTGTTTGCCGGGTGCTCGGGTTCGGCATGTTGCGGATCGGGTTGATGGATTACTGGGAGGGGCTGGTGAGGAACCAGCGGTCATGGTCCACATTGGCACTAATGACAAAGTAACAGGTAGGTGGAAGGTCCTTAAAAATGATTTCAGAGATTTAGGCCATAAGCTCAGGGCAAGGAACTCAAAGGTTATTTTCTCCGAAATACTGCCTGTACCACGTGCCACACCAGAAAGGCAGCGGGAGATCAAGGAGGTAAATAAGTGGCTCAAAAGTTGGTGTAGGAAGGAGGGGTTTGGGTTCATGGAGAACTGGGCTGACTTTTCTGTGGGCTACAGGCTCTACAGTAGGGATGGGCTGCACCTCAATGGGGAGGGGGCCGCTGTTTTAGGGGAAAAAATGGCTAGAAGGTTGGAGGAGTGTTTAAACTAGACACCTGGGGGGAGGGCAACTACACTTGTGCAGGGCAAATAGACGGTGTACATAGAGAGCTGGGAAGAGCCATAGTCCATGGGGGAGGAAGGGGGGCTGGAATGAGATTGGGGAATAAGGACAAAAGGAATATGGACAGGGAAAACCATATAAAGTGCATGTACACAAATGCCAGAAGCCTCACAAACAAAATGGAGGAACTGGAACTCTTGATGTTGGAACGGAAATATGATATAGTGGGTATCAGCGAGACATGGCTGGACAGTAGCTATGACTGGGCTGTTACTATAGATGGTTATAGTCTTTGTAGAAAGGATCGTATAAATAAAAAAGGGGGAGGGGTTTGTTTATATGTGAATTCTTGCCTCAAGCCCGTCCTGCGAGATGACATCAGTAACGCAAATGTGGAGTCCCTATGGGTGGAGATAAGAGGAGGGAAAAAGAATAATAAAATATTACTAGGGGTTTGTTATAAGGCTCCAAATATAATGGAGGCAGCAGAGGAAATGCTGATAAGTGAAATGGATGCGGCTTCAAAGCATGGGGAAGTACTTATCATGGGGGACTTCAATTACCCAGATATTGACTGGGGGGCAGAAACCTGCAGGTCCTTCAAAGGCAGCAGGTTCTTGTCAACAACAAAAGACAATTACCTGTCGCAACTAGTCCTGGAGCCAACAAGAGAGGGGGCACTGCTGGACCTTATCCTTACCAACAGACCTGATAGGATATCAAAACTACAGGTTGGGGGGAACCTGGGGAATAGTGATCATAATATCATTGATTTTGTATTACGCTTTACTAAGCACGTTAGTGAAGGGGCAACCAACACTCTAAACTTCAGGAGGGCAAATTTTCAGCAACTAAGGGAAGACCTTAAAGGCATAGACTGGGATAATGCTCTCAAGGACAAAAGCCCCCCCCAAAAATGGGACTTTTTCTCATATATTCTGAAAACGTCCTGTGAGAAACACATACCTTATGGGAAAAAGCATAAAAGGAACAAGAAAAAGCCTATGTGGCTAACTAGTCTTGTAAGGAAAGCAATAAGCGAGAAAGATAAAGCATTTAAGGTGCTAAAACGTGAAGGTAGTGATGAGGCATTACAGGATTATAGAGAGAAAAATAAATCCTGTAAAAAGCAGATAAAGGCCGCAAAAATAGAGACTGAGAGAAATATTGCCAGGGAGAGCAAAAATAATCCCAAATTATTTTTCAAGTATATAAATGATAAGAAACTAAAAACAGAGAGTGTGGGTCCCCTTAAAAATAACATGGGGGTCATGGTGGAAGGAGATGAGGAAAGGGCCAATCTACTGAATGTCGCCTTCTCAACTGTCTTTACCCAGGAAAATCCCCTGGTGGAAGACACAATGAGGAATAATGTTAATTCTTTTTATAATGTCAACGGTTTAACCCAGGAAGAGGTATGGCGCCGCCTCGCATCCACTAAGATAGATAAATCACCTGGGCCAGATGGCATACACCCCCGGGTTCTGCATGAATTATGTACCGTGATAGACAGACCGTTATTTTTAATATTTGAAGATTCACTGAGGACTGGTTATGTTCCACAGGAATGGCGCATAGCAAATGTGGTACCAATATACAAAAAAGGATCAAATAGCGATCCTGGAAACTACAGACCCGTAAGTCTAACTGCTGTGGTGGGGAAAATATTTGAGGGGTTTATTAGCGATGCTATCCTGGAGTATCTCACTGTGCACAACCTTATAACCCAGCGTCAGCATGGGTTTATGAGAGATCGGTCCTGTCAGACTAATCTGATTGGTTTCTACGAGGAGGTAAGTTCAAGACTGGATCTGGGGGACGCTGTGGATGTTGTATATCTGGACTTCTCAAAGGCATTTGACACCGTGCCACATAAAAGGTTGGTATACAAAATGAGACTGCTGGGAATAGGAGAAAATCTGTGTATCTGGGTAAGTAATTGGCTTAGTGATAGAAAACAGAGGGTGGTCATTAATGGCACATTCTCAGATTGGGTTGATGTTACCAGTGGAGTGCCACAGGGGTCAGTATTGGGGCCACATCTTTTTAATATTTTTATTAATGACCTTGTAGTGGGTTTACACAGTCAAGTTTCAATATTTGCAGATGATACTAAGCTGTGTAAAGTAATAAATACTGAGGTCGATAGTTTAGCATTACAGAGGGATTTGTGGAAGCTTGAGGGATGGGCAGAGAAATGGTTGATGAGGTTTAATGTAGATAAATGTAAAGTTATGCACTTGGGCCATGGAAACAAAAAGTATAATTATGTTCTAAACGGTCAATTACTTAGTAAAACTGAGGCTGAAAAGGACTTGGGCGTATTGGTGGATGGTAAACTTAATTTTAGTGACCAGAGCCAGGCGGCTGCTGCTAAAGCAAATAAAATAATGGGATGTATCAAGAGAGGAATAGATTCTCATGATAAAGACATAGTTTTGCCCTTATACAAATCCCTGAATCCTGGCAGAATCCCCATCTCTAATGATGGACGCCCCCTGTAGACTTCTACTTGTTATCTGCTAATGATATTTGTTCTATCTGCAGGATCTCACACCAGCACAGAGATCTTACACGGCTGCACTCACCCGAGTATATGTGAAGCTCGAAATACCTCGAGGACCTATGAATCAAAGACCCTACAGCAAACAAAAATATGTCGTATTCCTGGAAAAAACAATGTACCTCCCCCTCCGGAGATTCTGTGTGTTTTATTATGTTTTATGCTTTTGCTTCAATTAGTTTGAACGGTTGAACCATGAAAACAAGTCAAACCTGCTCCTCGGGGGCGGAGACTTGCCTTATATTCAATTTATTAAAACATAATAACTGATTGTTTGGAAAACATGATCCAGGTCTGATGTATGTGAATTTCTGAAGCAAACATTAAACTATATGCAAAAACAAATATTAAATTTACCAACTATTTTATAGTCTTGAGTGTTTGAGATTGGAGATGATTTAAATGTTCGGAGATAAGCGGGGGTGGTTCTTTCTAACCTCTGTGTATGTGATAGGTGAGAGTCAGGGTGGGGCTTAGTAAGATGTGTCACTTCCTGTACACGCCGTTAAAATAACCACTTGAAGACGACCTACCAACCCAACATCTTCTGTGTCCATCAACAGGTCTTGGCAAAGACGTCCTCAAAAAAACAACCCACAAACTAATCTACATACAGACCCTTGAATAGAAAGATTCTTCAACAGACAATTTTGAGTAGACGTTGCATTTTATAGATTTTTTTTTAAATTTCCTAAATTCTTTTTTGACACTTTATCACAAAATCTCTACTATTATCGATAATTCTATAATATATTGTAGAATCGGCACCTAAGCTCCTTGATGTATCTGGAGGTGTTGGAGAGGCGGGGCTTTCATCACAAGCACAGCCATTGCCGATCCATCAATTAGAGGAACGCCACTCCTGTTCTCATGATTGTATATCGCATACAAACCATATTTTTGGCCATGTGCCGCAGTTTCAGAGGCCCTTTTTTTCTATGGGCTCATTGACATGACTGTGGTTTCCACAACCCTGGCCAAGGGCCGCCTGCCCATGTTGTTGGCCCAGTCAGTCATTGGTGGACTTGCTGCACGAAAACATTGTTTGCAGTCCCTAAAGTGCACATATTCACATGTGTGCAGCAGGACCTGGACAAATTTGTAGTATATAGTTTATAGTATAGCTCAGATCTGTGAGTTCATCTCATGTGAAATAATTATAATAATAATAATCATAGGCACAGTGGGCGCAGTGTTGGCATTTTTATCATATTCGGAGGCGCAGTGTGGGCAAATATATCATAATCAGAGGCGCAGTGTGGGCTTGTTAAGCAGCTATTCAAATTCCACAATAGAATTATACATGTGCTAGAGCTTAAAGGGATTTTTCCTGCCTTTCTTATGATGGTCGTGGACACCAAGGCTCAGGGAATCCTCCAAACTATGGTCATCCATGACTGCGACCCGGGGATCAGCTCGAAGCATAAAAATAGTAATAACATAAGAAGGTAAAATACTCAGGACCACGTGAGGTCAGGACTGGAGCGGCTTCTCCTGGATGTGATGCTCCTCCTCCAGACGTTGCTGACACCTGTCCATCTTCTGAGGACACCTGTGACCTGCCGATGTCTCCCCGAGGACCGGAACTAAGGAACATATTGTGAGGGAACAAGCGACGCACCACAACAATACGAGCAGCACATAAGTCGCTTCAGGGAGGTGACAGGTTTTCTTCATATTGTTTGTCAAGGCTTTTCCTCACAAGATACTGATGAGACTTAGAGAATACAATATATATATATCCAATGCCGGGCGCCCAGTCTGATAGTTGTATCATTAGGGAAAATATTCACATTCTTTGTCTGGTAGTTTATTACAGCATTAGATAAGTTCTTTCTCTGCTCCTCTCAGATCTCTGTAGACACATGTCACTTATACCCCAGAGATCTCTGCCGAATGTCACTGTGTCTGTTACATGGCATAAAGCTGTCACACATCAGGACCTGCTCCACCATGAGACTCCTACTGCTCCTCTCCATCCTCACCCTACTGATGGCTGCAGGTAAATTTTGCTAATATTTCAATTTGACCATAAAAGATTTAATGTAGAAAAATCCTGTTTTAATTAGAAACTCAATATCTATCATAGCCAACGATGGAAAGGGGTCAGCATGGGCGCTCTGACCCCTCTGTGACTACACCCCCCATACACAGCGAGCTGCCGTGTCCTGTGTGTCCTGATACCTTTCTATCATAGCCAGCAGTGGTCAGAGGTCAGCATGGGTGCTCTGACCCCTCTGTGACTACACCCCCATACACAGCGAGCTGCCATATCCTGTGTCCTGACACCTTTCTATCATAGCCAGCAGTGGTCAGGGGTCAGCATGGGCGCTCTGACCCCTCTGTGACTACACCCCCCATACACAGCGAGCTGCCATGTCCTGTGTGTCCTGACACCTTTCTATCATAGCCAGCAGTGGTCAGGGGTCAGCATGGGCGCTCTGACCCCTCTGTGACTACACCCCCCATACACAGCGAGCTGCCGTGTCCTGACACCTTTCTATCATAGCCAGCAGTGGTCAGGGGTCAGCATGGGTGCTCTGACCCCTCTGTGACTACACTCCCCATACACAGCGAGCTGCCATGTCCTGTGTGTCCTGACACCTTTCTATCCATCGCCAGCAGTGGTCAGGGAGTCGCATGGGCGTCTCGGTACCCCTCTTGATACATACACCCCCCATCCAGCGAGCTGCCGTGTCCTGTGTGTCCTGAAGCCTTTCTATCATAGCAGCAGTGGTCAGGGTCAGCATGGCTGCTCTGACCCCTCTGTGCTAACCCCCCATATCCAGCGAGCTGCGCATTCCTGTTTCCTACCCTTTCTTACATAGCCAGCAGTGGTCAAGGGTCAAGCATGGGCGCTCTGACCCCTCTGTGACTACAACCCCCATACACAGCGAGCTGCCTGTCCTGTGGCCTGACACCTTGTTGCCATTATAGCCAGCAGTGGGTCAGCAATGGGCGTTCTGACCCCTCTGTGACTACACCACCATACACAGCGAGCTGCCATGGTCCTGTGTCCTGACACCCTTCTATCATAGCCAGCAGTGGTCAGGGGTGCATGGGCTGCTCTTGACCCCTGTCTGTGACTACACCCCCATAACCAGCGAGCTGCCATGTGTCCTGGGTGTCCTGACACCTTTGTCTATCTAGCCAGCAGTGGAATCCGGGTCAGCAGGGGCGCTCTGACCCCCTGTGACTACACCCCCAGACAAGCGAGCTGCCATGTCCTGTTGTCCTGACACCTTTCTAATCATAGCCAGCATGGTCAGGGTCAGCGCAATGGGCGTCTCTGACCCGTCTCTTGACTAACCCCATACACAGCGAGCTGCCAGTGTCTGTGTTCTGACACCTTTCATCATAGCCAGCAGTTGCGAGGGGTCGCATGGGCGTCTGACCTCTTCGGTGACTACACCCCCATACACAGGAGCTTCGCGTGGTTTTTTTTGCCATTTGTCCATTGTGTGTCCCATGAACACCCTTTTGTTCTATTCATGACCACAGTCGGTCGGGTCGCATGGGTGCGCTCGGGACGTCTGCTCTCTGTACTACCCCCCCCATACACTCGATGCCTGCTATGTGTCTCCTTGACACCTTTCTATCTTAGCCACGCAGATGGTCAAGGGTCAGCATGGGCGCTTCTGACCCCTTGTGACTACAAACCACCCCCATACACAGCGAGCTGCAATGTCCTGTTGTGTCCTGACACCTTCTATGCTATCCAGCACATCGTGGTCACGGGTCCAGCATGGGCGTACATGTACGACTCCTGCAATGACTAGACACCCCCCCATACACAGGCGCTGCCATGTCCTGTGTGTCCTACACCTTCTTTCATAGCCAGCATGGTCAGGGGTCAGCATGGGGCAGTCTGACCCATCTGTGGCTACACCCCCCCATGACACAGCGAGGCCATGTCCGTGTGTCCCGACAACCTTCCTATCTAGCCGAGCAGTGTCAGGGGTCAGCATGGGTGTTTTGACTCTCCCTGTGACTACACCCCATGACACAGGCGAGCGCCATGTCCTGTGTTTCCTGGACAACCTTTCTACATAACCAGCAGTGGTCAGGTCAGCAATGGGGCTCTGACCCTCGTGACTACACCCCCATACACAGCGAGCTGCCATGTCCTGTGCCTGACACCTTTCTATCATAGCCAGCAGTGTCGTGGGTCAGCATGGCTCGTGACACCCTCTGTGACTACAACCAAACCCCCCCATACACACGAGCGAGCCATGTCCCTGTGTCCTGCTGACACCTTTCTATCATAGCCACAGTGGTCAGGGTCAACATGGGCTCTGACCCCTCTGTGACTACTCTACTCCCCCCATACACGAGCGCTGCCATGTCCTGTGTGTCCTGACACCTTTCTATCCAAGCCAGCAGTGGTCGGGGTCAGCATGGGTGCTCCTGTGACCCTACTGTGTACTCCACCCCCACAAACAGCGAGCTGCCCGTCCTGTGTTCCTGACACCTTTTATCACTACCAGCAGTGGGCAGGTCATCATTGGCGTCTGACCTCTCGTACTACATCACCCCACACAGCGAGGCTGCCATGTCCTGTGTCCTGACACCTTTCTATCATAACCAGCTGTGTCAGGGTCAGCATGGGCTCTGACCTCTCCTGTGACTACAACAACCCGCCCATAACCAGGATCTGCCATTCCTGTGTCCTGACACCTTCTATCATAGCCACGCAGTGTCAGGGGTCACATGGGCGCTCGTGACCCCTCTGTGACTACAACCCCCCAATATGACCAGCATAGCTGCCATTCCTGTGGTTCCGGACACTTTTCTTCTAATCATAGCCCCAGTGGTCAGCGGCATCATGGCGCTCTGACCCTCTTGACTCACCCCCATACCCAGCGAGCTGCCATGTCCTGTGTGTCCTGACAACTTTCTACATAGCCAGCAGTGGTCAGGGGTCAGCAGGGGTGCTCTGACCCTCTTGACTACAAAACCCCCCACACCACGAGCTGCTTGTCCTGTGTGTCCTGTCAACCCTTTCTATCATAGCCAGCAGTGGTCTGGGGTCAGCATGGGGTGCTTGACCCTCTGTGACACAACCCCCCATACACAGCGAGCTGCCTGCATCCTGTGTGTCCTGACAACCTTTCTATCATACCACATGGTCAGGGGTCAGCCAGGGCGCTCTGACCCTCGTACTACACCCCCATACACAGAAGCGCCAGTCCTGTGTCTCTGACACTCTTGCACTATCATAGCAAGCAGTGGTCAGGGTCAGCATGGCGCTCTGACCCCTACTGTGACTACCCACCCCATACACCGAGCTGCCATTCCTTGTTCCTGACACCTTTCTATCATAGCCAGCAGTGGTCAGGGCATCCTGGGGCTCTCACCGCTCTGTGACCACCCCCCATACACGCGAAGCTGCCATGTCCTGTGTGTCCTGACACCTTTCTATCATTAGCCGAGCACATGTCGTCAGGTCAGCATGGCTCTCTGCCCCCTCTGTGACTACAACACCCATACACAGGGCAGGTCCTGTCCTGATGTGTCCTGACACCTTCTATCATAGCCAGCAGTGGTCAGGGTCGGCATGGGGTCTCGACCCCTCTGTGACTACCCCCATACACAGCGAATGCTGCCAGGTCCTGTGTGTTCCTGACACCTTTTCTATCACAGAGCCAGCAGGGGTCAGGGGTCAGCATGGTAGCTGACCCCTCTGTGACTCACACCCCCCAACACAGCGAGCTGCCATGTCCTGTTCCTGACACAGCTTTCTATCATTGCCAGCAGTGGTCAGGGCAGTGGGTGTGCCTGACCCCCTGTGACTACCCCCCCCCATACACGCGCTGCAGGTCCTGACACCTTTCTATCAAGAGCCATGCATGGTCAGGGGGTCAGCATGGTGCCTACCCCTCTGTGACTACCCCCCCATCACAAGCGAGCTGCCTAGTGTCCTGTGTTCCTGACACCTTTCTCTCATACCAGCGTGGTCAGGGGTCCGATTGGTGGCTCTGACCCCTCGTGACTAACCCTCCCCCATACACGACTGCCAGTTCCTGTGTCCTGACACCTTCTATCTATCATAGTCCAGCTTGTTAGGGGTCACTGGGCGCTCTGACCCCTCGTGGACTACACCCCCCCATACCAGCAGAGCTGCCATGTCCTGTTGTCCTCCTAACCTTTCTATCATAGCACACAGTGGTCAGGGGTCCCGGGATGCGCTCTGACCCCTCTGTGACTACACCCCCCATAACAGCGAGCTGCCATGTCTGTGTTCCTGACCCTTTCTATCATAGCAGCAGTGGTCAGGGGTCAGCATGGCGCGTTTGACCCCTCTTGTGACTACACCCTCCATACACAGCGAGCTGCCATGTCCTGTGTCCTGACACCTTTCTATCATAGCCCAGCAGTGGTCAGGGGTCAGCATGGCGCTCTGACCCCTCTGTGACATACCCTCCCATACACGCGAGGTGCCATGTCCTGTGTGTCCTGACACTTTCTATCATAGCCAGCAGTGGTCAGGGTCAGCATGGGCGCTCTCTGACCCCACTGTGACTACACCCCCCCATACACAGCGAGCTGCCATGTCCTGTGTCCTGACACCTTTCTATCATAGCCGCAGTGGTCAGGGGTCAGCATGGGCGTTTCTGACCCTCTGTGACTACACCCCCATACACAGCGAGCTGCCATGTCCTGTGTCCTGACACCTTTCTATCATAGCCAGCAGTGGTCAGCATGGCTCTCTGACCCCTCTGTGACTACACCCCCCATACACAGCGAGCTGCCATGTCCTGTTCCTACACCTTTCTATCATACAGCAGTGGTCAGCATGGGTTCTGACCCCTGCGTGACTACCACCCCCATACACAGGAAGCTGCCATGTCCTGTGTCCTGACAACCTTTCTATCATAGCCAGCAGTGGTCGGGGTCAGCATGGGCGCTCGACTCGTCTCGGGATAACCACCCACCCCATACACGAGCTGTCCATGTCCTGTTCCTGACACCTTTCTATCATAGCCGCAGTGGTCAGGGGTCACATGGGCGCTTGACCCCTTCTGACTAAACCCCCCCATACACAGCGAGCTGCCATGTCCTGTGTGCCTGACACCTTTCTATCATAGCCAGCAGTGGTCAGGGGTAGCATGGCCGCGCTCTGACCCTCTGTGACTACACCCCCCATACAAGCGAGCTGCCATTCCTGTGTGTCCTAACACCTTTCTATCATAGCCAGCAGTGGTGCGGGTCAGCATGGGCGTCGACCCCTCTGTGACTACACCCCCATACACAGAGCTGCCATGTCCTGTGTCCGGACACCTTTCTATCATAGCCGCAGTGGTCGGGTCAGCATGGCGCTTCTGACCCCTCTGTGACTACAACCCCCATACACAGGGAGGCCCATGTCCTGGTGTCCTGACACCTTTCTACATAGCCAGCAGTGGTCAGGGGTCAGCTGGGCGCTCGAACCCTCTGGTCAACACCCCATACAGCGAGCTGCCATGTCCTGTGTGTCCTGACACTCTCTACTACATAGCCAGCAGTGGTCAGGGTCAGCATGGGGCGTCTGACCCCCTCTGTGACTACACACCCATACACAGCAGCTGCCATGTCCTGTGTGTCCTGACACCTTCTATCATAGCCACAGTGGTCAGGGTCAGCATGGCGCTCTGACCCCTCTGTGACTACACCCCCATACACAGCGAGCTGCCATGTCTATGTGTCCTGACACCTTTCTATCATAGCCAGCAGTGGCAGGGTCAGCATGGGCGCTCTGACCCCTCTGTGCTACACCCCATACCAGCGAGCTGCCATGTCCTTGTGTCCTGACCACCTTTTATATAGCCAGCAGTGGTCAGGGGTCGCATGGGGCTCTACCCCTCCCGTGACTACACCCCCCCCATACACAGCGAGCTGCCATGTCCTGTGTGTCCTGACACCTTTCTATCATAGCCAGCAGTGGCAGGGTCAGCATGGGGCTCTGACCCCTCTGTGACTACACCCCCATACACAGCGAGCTGCCATGCCTGTTGTCCTGACACCTTTCTATCATAGCCAGCAGTGGTCAGCATGGCGCTCTGACCCCTCTGTGTGACACACCCCCATACACAGCGAGCTGCCATGTCCTGTGTGTCTGACACCTTTCATCATAGCCAGCAGTGGTCGGGTCAGCATGGGTCTGACCCTCTGTGATACACCCCCTACACAGCGAGCTGCCATTTCCTGTGTCCGACACCTTTCTATCATAGCCAGCAGTGGTCAGGGTCAGCATGGGTGCTCTGTACCTCTGTGACTAACCCCCCCATACACAGAGCTGCCATGTCCTGTGTCCTGACACCTTTCTATATAGCCAGCAGTGGTCAGGGGTCAGCATGGGCGCTCGACCCTCTGTGACTACACCCCCCATACACGCGAGCTGCCATGTCCTGTGTGTCCTGACACCTTTCTACATAGCCAGCAGTGGTCAGGGGTCCATGGGTGCTCTGACCCCTCTGTGACTACACCCCCCATACACAGCGAGCTGCCATGTCCTGTGTTCCTGACAACCTTTCTATCATAGCCAGCAGTTGTCAGGGGTCACATGGGGCTCGACTGCCTCTGCTGACTGACACCCCCCATACACAGCGAGCTGCCATGTCTGTGTCCTGACACCTTTCTATCATAGCCAGCAGTGGTCAGGGGTCAGCAGTGGGCGCTCGCCTCCGTCTGTGACTACACCTCCCATACACAGGGTGAGGGTCCATGTCCTGTGTGTCCTGACACCTTTCTATCATAGCCAGCAGTGGTCAGGGGTCAGCATGGGGCTCTGACCCCTCTGTACTACACCCCCCATACCAGCGAGCTGCTGTCCTGTCCTGACACCTTTCTATCATAGCCAGCAGTGGTCGGGGTCAGCATGGGTGTTCTGACCTCTCTGTGACTACACCCCCATACAACAGCGAGCTGCCATGTCCTGTGTCTGACACCTTTCTTTTATAGCAGCAGTGGTCAGGGGTCAGCATGGGTGCTCTGACCCCTCTTTGATACTTTCCCCATACACAGCGAGCTGCCATGTCCTGACACATTTCTATCATAGCCAGCAGTGGTCAGGGGTCAGCATGGGTGCTCTGACCTCCTCTGTGACTACAACCCCCCCATACACGAGCTGCCATCCTGTGTGTCTGACACCTTTCTATCATAGCCAGCAGTGGTTGGGGTCAGCATGGGTGTTCTGACCCTCTCTGTGACTACACCCCCATACACAGCGAGCTGCCATGTCCGTGTCCTGACACCTTCTATCATGAGCCGCAGTGTCAGGGGTGGCAGCATGGGTGCTCTGACCTCTCTGTGACTAAACCCCCCCCCATACACGAGCTGCCATGTCCTGTGTCCTGACACCTTCTACTCATGCCAGCAGTGGTCAGGGTTAACATGGGCGCTCTGATCCCCTCTGTGACCAACCCCCCATACACAGCGAGCTGCCATGTCCTGTGTCCTGACACTTCTATCATAGCCAGCATGTTCAGGGGTCGCATCGCTGTTCTGCTGACCTCTCTGTGACTAAACCCCCCATCACACGAGCTGCCATGTCCTTGTCCTGACACCTTCTATCATAGCAGACAGTGGTCAGGGTTCAGCATGGGCGCTCTGACCCCTCTTTGACTACAACCCCCCCATACACAGCGAGCTGCCATGTCCTGTGTTCCGACACCTTTCTATCATAGCCAGCAGTGGTCAGGGGTCAGCATGGGGTCTCTGACCTCTCTGTGACTACACCCCCCATCACAGCGAGCTGCCATGTCCTGTGTGTCCTGACACCTTTCTATCATAGCCAGCAGTGGTCAGGGGTCAGCATGGGTCTCTGACCCCTTCGGTGACTACACCCCCATACACGAGCGCCATGTCCTGTGTGTCCCTGACACCTTTCATCATAGCCACAGTGGTCAGGGGTCAGCATGGGTGCTCTGACCACTCTGTGACTACACCCCCCATACACAGCGAGCTGCATGTCCATGTGTGTCCTGACACCTTTCTATCATAGCCAGCAGTGGTCGGCATGGGCGCATGCTGACCCCTCTGTGACTACACCCCATATACCCACGAGCTGCCATGTCCTGTGTGCCTGACACCTTCTATCTGCCAGCGTGGGCAGCATGGGCGCTCTGACCCCTCTGTACTACACCCCCATACACAGCGAGCTGCCATGTCCTGTGTGTCCTGACACCTTTCTATCATAGCCAGCATGGTCAGGGTCAGCATGGGGCTCGACCCTCTGTGACTACACCCCCCCATACACAGAGCTGCCATGTCCTGTGTGTCTGACACCTTTCTATCAAGCCAGCAGTGGTCAGGGTCAGCATGGTGCTCTGACCTCTCGTGACTACACAACACCCCATACACACAGAGCTGCCATGTCCGTGTGTCCTGACACCTTTCTATCATAGCCAGCAGTGGTCAGGGTCAGCATGGCGCTCTGACCCCTGTGACTACACCCCTATACACAGCGAGCTGCCATGTCCTGTGTCCTGTCACCTTTCTATAATCGCCGGCATGTCAGGGGTCAGCATGGTGCGCTACCCCTCTGTGACTACACCCCCCCATACACAGCGAGCTGCCATGTCCTGTGTTCCTGTCACCTTCTTTCTATCATAGCCAGCATGGGTCAGGGGTCAGCATGGCGCTCTGACCTCTCTGTGACTACACACCCCCCATACACAGCGAGTGCCATGTCCTGTGTGTCCTGACACCTTTCTATCATAGCCAGCAGTGGTCAGGGGTCAGCATGGGCGCTCTGACCCTCTGTGACTACACCCCCCATCACAGACGAGCGCCATGTCTGTGTGTCCTGACACCTTTCCATCATAGCCAGCAGTGGTCAGGGGTCAGCATGGGTGCTCTGACCCCTGTGACTAACACCCCAATACACCGAGCTGCCATGTCCTGTGTCCGGACACCTTTCTATCATAGCCAGCAGTGGTCAGGGGTCAGCGGTCGCTCTGACTCCTCTGTTGCTAACACCCCCATACACATAGAGAGCTGCCATGTCCTTGTGTCCTGACACCTTCTCATCATAGCCACACAGTGGCAGGGTCAGCATGGGGGCTCTGACCCTCTGTGACTACACCCCCCCATACACAGTGAGCTGCCATGTCCTGTGTGTCCCACTCTATCATAGACCAGCAGATGTCGGGGTGCGCCCATCTATGACAGTACAGTGAATTGTGATTCTTGTGGATCCTTATACATCGATTGTTATATTTGTAAACCTTTATATTTTATACTCTGCATGTATATGTGTATCTCTTTACCATCTATGTGTTCCAGGTAATGGCCTAAAATGTATAGAGTGTTACACAGTTGATAACAGACCCACTAACTGTGAAAAAGGAATTGTCGTTCTATGTCGTACAAACAACTTGTGCCTGACAGTACATTACAGCACCTTACACAGTGAGTATCACAGACCCCTGACCTTTGTCCTTATACTTTGGCTGTAGATGTCGTAATCTGATGCTCCCAGCTTCAACGTCATGGTGGTCAAGCTCCTGTGGCCAACGACTGGACCAGAGGTGTCGGAAGACACCCAATCACAATGGAGACAATGGGACTCATTTACTAAGGGTCCGCGGATCGTGATTCTGTTAGGTTTCCCAAATATTTCCTTTTTGTGCCAAATTGCCCCGGGTTTTTGGCGCACGCGATCGGATTGTGGCGCATCGGCACTGGCCATCGCCCGACGGATTCGGAAAAAACGCGGAATTTAAAAAAAAATTTGTGTCGCAAGATTATCACTCACATACACCGGAACGAAGCAGATGAGCTCCGGCAAACCGGGGGACCTCGGCGCAACAGCGACATCCGGTGGACATCGGGCGCTCGACCTTAGTGAAGACCCGGATCTTCGACGGAGAACACGCCGCTGGACTGGGTAAGTTAATGACCCCCATTGGGGGTCATTTACTAAGGGCCCGATTCACGTTTTCCCGTCGTGTTACCCGAATATTTCCGATTTGCGCCGATTTTCCATGAATTGCCCTGGGATTTTGGCACACGCGATCGGATTGTGGCACATCGGCGCCGGCATGCACGCGACGGAAATCAGGGGGCATGGCCGAACAAAGACCCGACGGATTCGGAAAAACCGGCGCATTTAAAAAAAAAATTGTCGCTCGGCACGCGCATACCCAGCTCGGTGTACTTCAGTGCGTTCCGATGCTCTTCAGCGCAGCATCGACATCTGGTGGACGGCGGAGGAACTACCTTAGTGAATCGCCGGAAGACCCGAATCCACCGCAGAGAACGCGCCGCTGGATCGCGATTGGGCCGGGTAAGTAAATGACCCCCATTGTGTTTTTACCAGGGGCTCACTGATTGATTGTAGTGTCTAATTACTATTGGGCACTGTATGGTCCGGTCACACCCTGCCTCCCCCGCTGCACCCGCCCTCAGCATTTACACTTTTCTTTTTACAATTTCAGTTGATGAGCAGAAGACATCTCATCACATCCGTAGACAATGCTGGGACTACAGAGGCTGTGACCTCAACGGGAGATTATCATCACCATCACATAAGCTGCTGTTCAGCTCTAATTGCTGCTCTACAGATAAGTGTCTGACTGCGGTCCCGGCCTGTAAGTATAACGGAGGAGCCTTAAAGGGATTTGCAGTAGGCTGGGGGTAAACATGCCAGAACGTGTGAGGGTTGGACTGATATATTGTACCTGGGGGGCAGGATGTAAAAGAAATCTAGCACATGGATGCAGAGCTCCTAAACCAAGCACACTTACCTGCTGGTGTGTGCCCCCTGAAACTGGATCTTTTCTTCTTTTTGCTTCTAATAGTTTTGTTTTAGAGAAAACTGTCTTTTAAAATTCTGAAATTAGCCTCAGGGGCTCATGGCTTTGTCACAGAAGCCCCTACTGGCTCCTTATTATTTAGGCCTCCATTCGGCTGGGCAGGGAGGAGGAGGGCAGAAACATCAAATGGAGGCATGAGAAATTAGCAGATGACAGAGCCAGAACGGGCTTCTGTGATGTAGCCTGGAGCCCCTGAGGCTCATTTGCAGAATTTTAAAATACTTTTTATTTAAACTAAGCTATTGGAAGTGCAACACCCCTGCCAATACATAGGCTGGTGGATAATTGCGAAGAACGCCCTCTTCAGGTTAGGAGCTGTCTGAGTGAGTCATGAACGCTCTAGAAGGTTCTAGCACTGGGTAATTAGGTAATCAGCAGTTGTAGATCCTGCCTGAGCAGGCAATGGTTAATTGGATGTGAGTTATCAACCAATAGTGTTCCTACAATCTATGCTGGAGTATGATTGGAGAGGTAGCCATCACATGACCAGGAGGATAAAACCCCTGGGCAGGGAGGAGCCAGCTCTCTTGGGTTCCAGATCTAGACCACAAGGTCTGTCTACAGAAACAGAGTGAAGAGAGCGAGAGACAGTGTCAGTACACCATCAGTGCTGACACTTATCCTAATCACCTGAGTAAGGTGGTGCACTATTCCTGAGGACCCTCTCCATGACCACTCCAGTACCAGAATCTGGTATATTTCTTGCACACACCACCTGCTGGAGACCTGTCAGGCTGTAGGACAGCCCTCCGGTCCCCATACCAAGCACCGTTATATCAGCGCGCCCTAGGCCGCCACCAACAGCCACTCTGGTATTCTGGGCGCCGGCTGCCTCCAGGCCCCAGGAAAAGGCTAGGCCCCAGTGGGGGATGTTGCAAGTGGCGTCACGAACCGGATATAGACTTCTGTGCTTTATACTGACGCTATAGACTGCCCTTTTACTAAAAGACTGTGCTGCCATCTGGTTAAAGCCCAAGGGATTTGTGTTCTACAACATAGACTGTGTTCTTGTATCGCCACGTGCTGTCGATCGCTGCCCCAGAACCCAGGAGCCTAATACCTGCACAGGAACTTTGTCAGCTCTACTACATCCGGTGCTGCATTAATCTGTGGAAGTCAGTGAGGCGCAGCAAGGAGCTTCAGCCCGCCAAAATCCTCACTGCGTGTGGCACGAAGTACCTTGGATTTCGGAGCAGGCCGCGTCCGAGCCTGCCGACCACATGTGCCTCATCCGGAGTGCCGACGCATGTGTCCTGCCAACGGAAGAGAGCAATGCCAATCCTCACTGAGCACCTTCTGCCTGCCGTACATCGGAAAGGGAGATTATCGTGCATACGAGCTGTCCTGTCATCATGGCTGATGATGAGTGATTACCGCTGTTGAAGTTAAAGGGGGGTAGAGATTGTTTCCGTAGCTAGGTGTAATTGGCTCACCTCCCAGGCAATAGTGACTGTGTCTTAAAGGGACCACATCCCCATTACCTGTCATCGCCCATAACATTGTTTAACCCCTCAAACTCAGAAAGACCAGCCCAATCATGTCAGCTCAGGAAAAGGACACTGAGCTGGGGCAACTCCTGTCACTCGGGCCCTCCTCAGGGTATTGGAGCATGCCAAACACCCCTGAGAGCCCATCTGGTGCCACCACACTTATGCCCCTGACTATGCCCTATTATCTTGGGGCTCCCTGGTTACCCCACTATGAAGGAAAGTTGCAAACTCTCTCTGAATTTAGAGCCAAGATGCTCGCTACCTTCACTCTGTATCCGCTCACAGAAGAACAGACAGTGGGCATCCTAACTGGGCAATTAAAGGGACCCTCTCTCAGAGAAGTCAAGGCTTGGCCCTGAGAGATCCAAATCCTCAATAGGCTGCGCACCACCTTTGAAAAATTCACTGCCCCTCAGCTGAAACAGAAGCTCTTTGGGAAAAGACAGAAGCCCCAAGAATCTCTTAGAGACTTTACCCTTTCCCTACAGGAGACATGGAAAGCTATCCTCTGCATAGACCCTAAAGAGGCAGAAAATTCCCTGCGGACACAATTTATTAATGGGCTTCTGGATAAGCATCATAAATGCCAGTTAAAAATGCTGTCTCTTCAACATGCCTATTCCAGGACCAGGCTGGTGCACTATTCCTGAGGACACCTCTCCATGACCACTCCAGTACCAGTAATCCGAATCTGCTGTGAGATCGTTTAGGCCGTTGCCTGTTGTTGTTCAATAAAGAACCGTAAGTTATTTTGCACAACGTTGCCTCCCTCTGATCCCTGGATACGACTGTTACCACCACGGGCTTCCTCATCCATCACCCAGGGACTCATCTTACAGACAATTAGGGGTTGCCCCAGGGAGAACCAGTACATCAGCCTCTCCCTCCATATTTCTTGCACACACCACCCGCTGGAGAGCTGCCAGTCCTCCGGTACCCATACCAAGCACCGTGACCACAGCATGCCTAGGCAGCAACCGCCAGCCACTCCGGTATTCTGGGCACCAGCTGCTTCCAGGCCCCCAGAAAAGTGGCCCCCAGTGGGTGATGTTGCAGAAGCAAAAAGAAGAGTGGATCCTCTTTCGGGAGGCTCACGCCAGCAAGTGAGTGTGCTTGGCTTAGAAGTGCTGCAGCCATGTGCTAGATTACCTTCATGGGTAACATGTGTAGACATTGGTGCCTTCACAAGGTCCCCAGATGGTAACTCATCACCTTTGTAGTATCAAACAGTAAGTAACATTTACTGTCTAGAAACTGTGCTGATAAAAATAACCTCTGAGATGCCGGCGGCTTTTTATTACATCATGGCCCCATTAGGAGTGTACGGAGACGGCTCACAGGCTGAGACATCTCCTTACCGGGCAGGTGTCTGCTGTACTATAACATTGCTGCAACTTGCACCTAAACTGTGGCTGCAGAACAGAGAATCCCTTTGATCATGTCGTACAATCTATAAGCAACCAGATACCTTAGGGTAAAAAAACCCTGAAAAAATAGAAAAAAAAAGTTTAAAAATAAAGTGACTGCCCCCGATACCCAGAACCCAGTTTGCTTAACCCAGAATAGTGACGTATTATCCCACACGGTGAACGCCATCTCCAGGACGCCGCTGGTCCAGGTAAATTGGAACAAAAAGTAAAAAGAGAAAGTTGTACATGAAAGTTTCATGAAAAACATCAACTTTTTTCCGAAGTATTTTCAAAAAGTATTAAAACATGACAAAACTTTATGAAATGAGAAATGAGACATGGGAATAAGCCCCCCAGCGCTCTGCAAGGGGGAAAATCACAAAATCTTCCACCTGGAATGTAGGAAGTGCGGACATGACACTTCTCTTACCTGTTACTATTCACATTCGTAGAATAATCTCTTACTTTTAGTGCCGGCAGAAAGTACAACAATAAATGGACTGGTGTGTCCGGCCATGTCCTCCCTCAATGTGACCCAGGAGCCGCGCTACTCCATGAGGTGCTCCCAAGACGAGGACCACTGCTTCCAGTACATTAACGGTGAGGAGGGAAGGGTGTACCCAGGATAGGAGTAGTAGTACTGTACTGTGCCCATATATACAGGATAGGAGTAGTAGTACTGAGCTGTGCCCATATATACAGGATAGGAGTAGTAGTACTGTGCTATGCTCATATATACAGGATAGGGGTAGTAGTACTGTGCTGTACCCATGTATACAGGATAGGAGTAGTAGTACTGTGCTGTGCCCATATATACAGGTAGATTCTCATGATAAAGACATAGTTTTGCCCTTATACAAATCCCTGGTCAGACCACACATGGAATATTGTGTACAGTTTTGGGCACCAGTGTATAAAAAGGATATAGTAGAGCTGGAACGGGTGCAGAGGAGAGCAACCAGGATTATTAGGGGAATGGGGGAACTAGAATACACTGACAGATTACAAAATTTGGGATTATTCAGTTTAGAAAAAAGACGACTGAGGGGAGACCTCATTACAATGTACAAATACCTGAACGGACAGTACAAGGATCTCTCCAAAGATCTTTTTATACCTAGGCCTGTGACCAGGACAAGGGAACATCCTCTACA
Source organism: Engystomops pustulosus (assembly GCA_019512145.1). NCBI lineage: Eukaryota > Metazoa > Chordata > Amphibia > Anura > Leptodactylidae > Engystomops > Engystomops pustulosus. The sequence goes on from WNYA01002262.1 coordinate 44,374, forward strand.
CCTAGAGGAGAGGAGGTCCTACCATCACCATAGACAGGGGACATCCTCTACACCTAGAGGAGAGGAGGTTCCACCATCACCATAGACAGGGCACATGCTCTACACCTAGAGGAGAGGAGGTTCTACCATCACCATAGACAGGGGGCATCCTCTACACCTAGAGGAGAGGAGATTCTACCATCACCATAGACAAAGGTTCTTTACTGTAAGAGCAGTGAGACTATGGAACTCTCTGCCGCAGGAGGTTGTTATGGCCGACTCTATGTACATGTTCAAGAGAGGCCTGGATGACTTTCTGGAGAGAAAAAATATCACGGGTTATGGGGATAAAACATTTATTTAATTCTTGAAGGTTGGACTTGATGGACTTGCGTCTCCTTCCAGCCTTATATACTATGATACTATGAATTATTGATAAAGTTTTAAAACACAATAAAACCTACAAAACTGGTATCACTGCGATTGCATCGAACCAAAAAATAAAGGAGACAAATGATTTGGAGCGCACAGCGAAAGTATTAAAATCTAATCCCACAAGACAGCGTTCCAAATTTTTTTTTCCGCCATCTTTACCATTTTTTTTCCAGCTTCCTAGTACACGACATGGAATAATAAATAACGCAAAAAATAAGCCCTCACACCGCTATATATAAATGCACATATAAATATATAATATAATATGTATATACATACATACAAACATAGAAATACATATATTACTTGCTATTTGGT